>BFEA01001054.1:38871-57473 GCA_003427395.1 Chara braunii
CTCTCCCTCTCTCTTTGTCTCTCTCTCTCTCTCACTCGTATCAACAAATGAAACAAAACTCTCTCTCTCTCTCTCTCTCTCTCTCTCTCAATTGTAGGGCCCCCCCCTCCCTCTCTCTCTATTTCTTTCTCTCTCTCACACTCATAACAATAAATGGACGTGGCGCAGCAGATGGTCCCCCCAAGGGACCTCCTGCACAATGCGCGTGCCACTGGTGGTACAGGATCGTAGGATCGAGCTGGCGGCGTTCATCAGCCGCAGGAGCAGACGGGAGGCAGGGGATTGCACAACATGGCGGTAGAAGGGCAAAGAGCTAGAGGCAGGGGTGGCTCTCGACTACTTTCCTCACAGACAGGGTCGGCGATCTCCACGGCGGAATCCACTAGGAATGGCGGATTACGAAAGAATGGGTCCTCCAGTGGGGGAAAGAAGGGAAAGAGAGGTTGTATCGGCACCCTTTGACGCACACGCGCAAAGATCTGAACCACACACCCACGTGAATTCCTCTCCAACGAGTCAATCATTCGGTGTTACTCACGTGATGCGTGATAATGGTTTTTCTTTGGTATTGTTTTCCCCACACACATTTTTTTTTTTTCTTCCTGTTTTCCTCTTTTTTCTTTTCTTTGATTTTTTTCCCCCTTCCTTTTTTCCCCTTTTTTTCCCCTTACCCTGTTGCTGTCTTATTTTCTTAAACTCATCAACACAGTGTAACTATATTTATATACTGCCTGTCGGGGGTTGTTCCTCCAGCTTTTCACTAGCCACCATTTACACTAGAAACGGTCCCCTCTAACAATGGTCCTCCTACCTATGAGCTTTCGTGCACCACGCGCGATGAGAGCTTCGACCCGGAGGAAGGGGGCTGCATGATCGTGCTTTCGCCAGGAAGATCCGCATGGAAAAGGAGGGAGCGGGAGCAAGACCAATTTATACATGTCAGATACACAAGCAGGCTTATGGAGGCGGTACCCCTGAGAAGCATGGTCCTGGAGGCGCTGAAGCAGGTCGGGTGGCGATATGACGAAGCTTTAGGAGCCAAGGTTTGCAAACCAGCAAGGGTGTTCAGGAGGTTCAGGATGAACGAATGGGGCGGGTGGGTGTGTGTGGGTGGGCGTGAGTGAGTGAGTGAGTGACCGAGTGAGTGACCGAGTGAGTGACCGAGTGAGTGACTGTGTGTGTGTGTGTGGGTGGGTGGGCGTGAGTGAGTGAGTGACCGGGCGGGCCCTCCAACTTCTTTTTTCCATTTTCCCGCCCCAAGGCCAAACACGCCCACGTGGAACAAAACGAAAYGACAAAACGACCCCACCAGGAAACAAAGAGAAAAGACAACAAAAAACAAACGACACACCCACTCGGAAACACAGAGAAAAGAAAAAATAAAAAGCAACTGGGGGGTCCGACGTTCCYGGAACGYCGGACCCCAACGCCGGTYACGAGTGGGGGTCCGACGTTTYCCCCCTCGGCGGTGCGGGAGAGGGACGGGGTCCGGCTAATCCCCGTGTCGCCCAAAGCGCCGAGGGGGTCCGRCGTTCCCAGAACGCCGGACCCCCTTGGCCGTGCGGGAGAGGGACGGGGTCCGACTARCCCCCGTRTCGCCCAAAGCGCTGAGGGGGTCCGGTGTTCCCTGAACGCCGGACCCCAACGCCGGTCACGCTGTCGAGCTCATCGGTTCGGCACCGCACAAGTGCAGCGCGGGACCCTCCGGGGCGCGTCACGCAGGAGTTGGTTTGTTCCTTCGTCGTGAATATACATGGAGTTTCCACAAGCCGCTCCGACCAAGTGCGCCAGCCATACCTCTCGCGAGCCCCTACGACAGGACAGGGCCTACGCGAGGCATGACTTACCTCCACCTTACAGGAGGTGTCACCTCCCTTCGGTGGGCATATCCCCGCCGAGCTACCAGTCCACAGTAGGAAAGCTGATCGGCATCCCATAACTTTCTGATGCGGAATCGGATAGGCGTCTCGTGCGAGACTTAGTATAAAACCTCGCGAACGCAGGACCTTCTCATATCGACTCGTAATGCAAGCATGCGCAAGCAGTCGTAGTGATGGTGTACTATGTAGTGCCCATAGTCAAGCGGTCCCTCGTGGATCCGAGTACCGCTTATGACACTCAAGTGTCAGACTCGAAGTGTCGTGAGGGTCTACTCCCTCACGATATTGCATAGCTGAAGGAATAGTCGTGCGACCTCCGCGAGACCTCAGGCCTTCGGCTTGAGTGTCTAGGTAGGCGAGGCAAATAGGCTCTGCTTGGGGGAAAATTCCTTCCATGTAGAGCTCAGGGCTTGGGATGTCCTTGACAAGGACCTCGAATCCCAGCCCAGGACCAACGTCCGACTGAGAAATCATCAAAAAGCATACAATCCAAAGGAGGGGTCAATTCTGCACTTTCTCACCCTCAACCCCTATTTGGCCCTTAACGCGTTGACCCCTTGGGCCATGCGAACTTCGAACATAGGTACACACACATATATATATATACAAAGGGGATAAGTGTGTGACGATCACTTCTCACAATCACAGTGGGGCTCCTCACAACCATCCTACCCCTTTAGCGCGGTGGGCCCAAGGGGGGGAGGTCGTGTTCCGCTGCGCGCCGGAATCGGCCTGAAGTTTTGATTCGGGCCGGTGGATGAAGGCGATCGAGGGAGGGGCGTTGTGCAGAGTGGCGCACGTACCGAATTGTTCAAAGCGCNAATCGGCCTGAAGTTTTGATTCGGGCCGGTGGATGAAGGCGATCGAGGGAGGGGCGTTGTGCAGAGTGGCGCACGTACCGAATTGTTCAAAGCGCGCCCACGGGGCCGGGTACACGGCGGGCGTCGATGCACATTAATATATGAACGCGCCCGCCGTCGGATAGCAAGAAAGTGTCGTTTCGTGCCCCGGACCCTTTTTTTTATTATTTTTTTTATTTTTTATTTTGTATTTTTTTTGTAATTTTTTTTCTCCTTCTGGCGTGTCCTTTTGTTTCCTTTTTTTCCCTTCTCCTCCTCCTCCTACCCCTTAAGCAGCATTTGCCGCGGGGGGAGGTCAATGGTCCGCTCCGCGCTGGACTTGGGGGTGAAGTTTTGCTGCGGGGCGGAGCGGCGGCGGGCGTCGATGCGAGGGAATATCTCGAAGCGCCCGCCGTCGATAGCAAGAAAGTGTCGTTTTCTGTTTTTTCTCTTTTCTAATTCTGTTTTTGCTGTTTTTTTTTTTTCTTGGGATGCGTTTCTCTTTTTTTTCTTTTCTTTCTTCCATTATTATTATTATTTTTTTCTTTATTCGTTTTCGTCGTTTTGGCGCTTTATTCGTTTTGGCGCCAAGTTTCTCCGACGTTGGCGCTGACAAAAGGGAACGGGGTGGCGGGTGTGTCGCAGGCGGCGACCCACCACCCACCACCCACCAGCCACCACCCACCACCCACTCTGCACCCCGCTGTCGAGCGCATCGGTCCCACACGGGGACCCTCCACGCCGCGTCACACAGGATTTGGCAGGACTTGTCGCGGAGAGCGTTTGCCGCTTCGCCCGAGTGCGCGAGCCATACCTCTCGCGAGCCCCTATGACAGGACAGGGTCACGCGAGGCACTGCTTACCTCCACCCGCGGGAGTTGTCACCATCCCTTAGGTGGGCGTATCCCTGCCGAGCTACTGAACCACATGCGAAGGCTTTTCGTATGCAATTGCAGAGGTGGCCCAGCCGACGGCGTTTCTCGTTCGCTCTAGCATAGGGGGTTACGCGCGGTCGAACGCCCAAAAATCGAACTCGCACGCGAATCTACACACTGGGGGGCTGAGGTCCCAAACGCAATTCGGCGCCGGTCGACTAGGACGCATTACACACACCACGCGTTACACCACGACACTCACATCTATCCACGCATAAATGGAAACACACGTAACAAACACCACAACACAACAATACTCCTAGTCCCTTTATTATCCGACCCATAACTTTATGCAGCGAAAATCAGATAGGTACTGTGCGCTGGACGTCAGGCGAGCGCATGGCCTTGTCATATCAACCAACCATGCGGGCATACGCAAACATTTGCGCTAATTGGGTACTACGTAGTACTTGTACCCCTTGGGCCTTTGATAATCTCAAGGGCTGGGTTCGACGCTCAAGTGTCGGCTGACATGAGTTTTGAGGGGTAATCCCTCGATGCTCGTCACGTGCGATTGAAGACCACACCGGGTCCCTCTTCTGCACCCTGTGCAGAGGGGTTGAGTAGACAGCTTTAAACTGTCGTGGTGGCCAAAGATCAAGGGGTTTGACTTTGACGGCTGCCACGGACTACAACGTCCAACTATGAAAACTCGAAAAAGGAATTTACTCCGACTCGTATGGTTTGGTGGCCTCCAAAAAAAAAGGGGTAGACCAACGCGAAAGATGCGTGCGGTCGATGCCCAAAGTCAGACCCGTAGGCAACCCGATGTTCGAGATGTTGGAGGCTCGCACACGGATTCCCATGGGCCGACCGGAACTGATACCTTGCTCATGCATCACTTCGCGCTACCGAAACTCGGGACTATTGTCCGCAACGTGCTTTTTGTATTTTCTGCTTGTCCCATAACTCTCCAGTGCTGAAATCAGTGCTGCCGCGCGCGAGGTTTAGTATAAAACCGCACGGTCTTAGGCCCTACGCATGCCGATCTACAATGCCTTCCTACGCAAGTAGTCACGATGATGGCGCGTTATGTGGAACCCATACCCGGGTGGCCTCATTTGTGCCATGGGGTTGCCTTCGACGCTCAGGCGTCGGCTGAAGTGCGCGCTAAGGGGAGCAACCCTTTAGCGAGCGCAAAAACCGACCTGAGGGCCTTACCAGCTTCTGCACCCTGAGGTGTCCCAAAGGGTGCGGGGTAAGATGGTCCCTAGGTCAGGAAGGAATTCGGAGCGGTGGTGAGTTGTCTGGCGCATCACCTTCGACATGCTAACCCTTCCGCTCGGAACTTTATCGTTCCAAGCTAATCCTAAAAAAGGAAGCAAATGCTTCTAGCACTTATCGGAAAAAACACCTTCAGTGCGAAGCCTGAGACCTGGGACGTCCTGGACAGGGACCTTGAATTCCACGCTTGGGACTAGCGTCCGACCAACTAACATCATTGATTAAGGAAAGACATAAGTGTGCGGTCGCATAGCCTTTTGAGGGTTACCCGAACGTACGCCTACTCTTTCTACCACATTATCAGGTTGGGAACAGAACAATCTCACTCAAACAAAAGGTTGCGGGGTGGTTCACTCTCACAAGAGTTGTGTGGTATGCCCATCTGAACCCAAACATGATCACTCAACAGGACTCAATCGAGACTTTTCCATACATACCTGCAATCATATACACAGCATTCAAACAACATTACACACAATAAATGGATCAACTTTCCAGCCTTCTGCAGCTCACACCCCGCCTTATGTACACAAGCCCAACCATTTCCCCACCAATCCTCAAACAAAGGTACTCAGTCTTTAAGAAATGACCATTTATAAAAAAACTGGGTAAAAACCCTAAGAAACACACAAATCCTGGCAAGGGCCGAGGCGTTAGGTTGAGGGGCAGGAGAGCTGGGAAGGTTGAGTCGTAAACCGACGAATCGGCAACCGATCTGTTATCAGTGATAACAACAACGCGATCCTTTTGAAGGATCAGGCTGAACAATCAAGCCTTCAATCGAAATACGGAAACCTGCAACAAAGTACAGGCCAAAGAAGGATACTACTTATGTTTATGCCAAAAAGGAGAATATTCTCCCTAAGTCGTGACCTGGCTCCTCTACTAGTACCAAGTCACTAAACATCTACCCTAACCAGGATGGATTTGCTGAGTAATTTCTAACTGAAAAATATTATAACTCCTCAAATTCTACGAAATTTCGGCAGCGCTTCCCGTAGGAAAAGTGTCTTTTCAGAATTTCTATGAGCCCAAAAAAGACCAACTCTTTCAGATTTGTAGAAATTTCGGCAGCGCTTCCCGTAGGAACAGGAGACTGTTAAAATTTATACAAAGTTCAAGGACAGAAAGACAAAGCAAGCTGTACTTGGGACTATCTTCTGACATCTGCTTGATGAATCAGAATCAAATGATAGTCCGCACAACCTCTAGATGAGAGTGTGGCTAGCCCTGATCATAGCTCCTAGCAGGGTCAGTCATATCTTCATCCCAAGTTCTCCACCCCATCATCCATCTCATCTACCTATGGCTCCAGCACTTGGCGAGCGTCTAAAGCAACTAGCCTATCAAAAAGACGCCCCTAAGTGAGACCCCACAAGCATGCATAAACAAACATCTCTCACAATCCCACGTAAGTTTGACCCAAGTAGTTCGTTAGATCACTTAGTTCTTTTCCCTTAGCAGACCCCCTTGCCTATGGCATATGATCAATCAACGCCCTAACTTAAGGGTATGCCCAACCTGCCTAAGTAAACAAGTAAAGTACACACAACTGGACTGCCCTAACTTAAGGGTATGCCCAACACCACATGAACTCTAGTCATAAAACATATGACCAGACCGCCCTAACTTAAGGGTACGTCTGGCTTCTGCTTAATTGACGACATGAGGCATACAACTAGACTGCCCTAACTTAAGGGTATGCCTAGTCAGCTTTAATCAAAGTTACGTAGGGCATAGGATCAGGCTGCCCCAACTTAGGGGTGTGCCTAACCTGCCTAAAACAAGTACGAACGACGAATGGTCAGACCGCCCTAACTTAAGGGTACGTCCAACCTACATAACATCAACGACAAGAGCATATCACTAGGCCGCCCTAACTTAAGGGCACGCCTAGCTACCTTAAACAGGTTTATGTACATAAGACAATATGACCAGGCCGGGGTACGCCTGATCTACCTAAACAATCACAAATGACGTATGACTAAGCCGCCCTAACTTAAGAGTACGCTTAGCCTCCGTAACGACAATATAAGAGAACAACCATTGATACACTTGCACAAACTTTATATTTTTCTCTCTTATTAGGCAGATGATCAGACCTATCCAACTTAGGGAGACATCAAATTCTGCCTTGTGTTTAGAAGGGAAAATAAAGCAAGTTTATACTAGCTCTCTGGTCCTTTATATTATCAAGAGCATAAGACTGAACCGCCCTAACTTAAGGGTACACTCAGCCTGCCCGAATTACCTTTGTTATATTCTCCATTCGCTTTTCTTTTCTTCTTGTTCTACCTGACTTGCAAACTGGCTTTCCCAACTTAGGGTGCCCAGCCTGTCAGATGGTATAGGTTCGTATAATAAATATCAACTTTTATACTTCTGGTTGGCCTTTCTGTTCATGGCTTATGATGGAGCCGCCCTAACTTAAGGGTACGCTCAGCCTAATACTTGTGTCCCCCTCAAAAGAAAACATACATAGAACTGGTTCTACGCAACTTAGAATATTCCCAGTCCTGTTTTCAGCACCCCACAAAAAACTGACATTTCGTTAAAACTAACATTTTTTTCTAAAATTGCGAAATCGAAGTCCTTATTTTTTATCGAAAACAAGCCTTTTTTTAAATAAATTTGACATATATGATCATATGGTACTACGCTGCACATGTGCAAATTTTATGTCAGTTTTGTTAGATTATCTTCAGTTTGCTTTTTTTTTTTGACTCGGCCATTAGTTTACCTTCAAAAATAGTTATTTTTTCGCAACTTTGTTCGTGTCCATCATTTTTGTGTCGTGTATTTGTTGTTATTATTTGGTGTTTTGTTGCTTTTTTTTTTTTTTCGGTGCACATATCCACTTCACGTGTATGCGGCACTTCATGCTTTGTTTTTCTAACCTTTGTGTAGTTTTTCCTATATTGTGTGCGACAGTAGCTCATTTATTCATTATTTCTCTGTTTTTTCTTTCTAGCTTGTGTATTTTGTGCATTCATTATTCTATTGTAATGTGCAGTGTAACATAAATACTTTGCTAGTTTGCAGTTGTCTGTTCATGTTTAGTGTGTTACTTGTGTGTTTTACTTCTGGCTGCGAATGAATTATCATTGATTCGTCCTCTAACGAGTAACTTCGTTTTGTACCAAACAAATTTATTCAGTTGATTGGTGTGTTTTCGAGTATTGTACAATCCCTTTTTGGTATTAATATACATTTTTGTATCGTAGTTGTGACACTTTGTATGTTGCACACACGCATAACATATACACACATACATACACACTTCAAGGGACACATACACACACACACATACACACGCACTCACACACACCCTTTTATTTGCAAACACATGCATCTATGTATAAGATGAATGTGTCCGTTGCCACATTAAGGACAGTCGTACACGTCTCTGCTCCAACCAGTTCATGGGGCACAACACTTTTTTATCCAGACTTTGCTAAATATGAATGTGGCCGTTGCCAGAGTCAGGACAATCGTACACGTCTCTGCTCCAACAAGTTCATGGGGTACAAAACTTTTTTCTCCAAACTTTGCTAAACACATGCATCTACGACATAGTTCACGGGGTACAAAACTTTTTTTTCTAAACTATGCTAAAGACGAATGTGTCCGTTGCCACAACACGAACAGTCGTACACGTCTCTGCTCCAACCAGTAGCAAACGTCACTGCTACCTTCCCCCCACGTGTGTACTTTTTTCTATCGAAAATAACGTCTAACGTGTCATCCCGATGGTCGACGGTCCATGATATCTCTTCATAATTGTCAAACAGATAATGAACCTGACTGTGCACTAAGCATTCTATCCTCATTTCGAGCTCTTTCCTTAGAGCATGATCATGGGATATTCGAGTTTTGAAACGCCCAAGCGATCCGGTGATTGTAGGGTTGTTAAATGCTTCCTGAGATGTAAGTGTGTCATTGTGAAATTCCTCTCTAGCAATGAACGACACGTTTATTTTTTTATCATTCACATTGGCCGCTGTGAAAAGTGTCACAATGGTGGTGTTACGATTCAACGCCCGGATTAGTCCATAAAAATCTACAAAAATCGGAAACTGTATGCGTGGTTTGCCGATGCAAAACCAAACACATTGTTTGTCGTATTTCCTGTTCTGCTGTGACCATTGCTGCTTAACACACAATGTTTTCCACTCGTCGATCATCTCCGTTGGTGTAAGAGGGTCTTCAGTACTGTCCTCACCGTCAGGTTCTACGCCGGCTTCTTTCTCCAATGAGTACAAGTACCAGAAGTCTCTGCCGTCGTCACGACGAATCTCTATGTCGTTGTCTCCCATGACCCAATACATGGGGATTTCACCGTCCGGGGTGACATTTTCGACAAGGTTTAAATAGCGAGAGTCTATGTTGACGATATCATTTTTCCATATATTTTTGTCGAATATTATGAGATCCAAGACCGGTGTATTTGAATTGTTGCCTTGTGATGAAGTGGAAGTTGATGATGCGTTGTCGTGCGACGCATTGTGGTCGACATTCATCCTGCAAAACGAAAATAATGTAGCATATGTTTACATTTTGTCACTACTGTGCACATTCAGTCACTTTTTTATTTTTTTATACTGGCCGTGCTTAATAAACCAAAAAAAGAAAAAAATCGTACACGCATTCATACGATTATTAAAGAGTCATTTTACACATACACACACACACACACACACACACGCACACATACGAACACACACACACACACACACACACATACACACTTTCTTACACACGCTGCAATGGTCAATATCCAGTAGTTGTATATCTTATCTCGCATCCTTCGTCACATCCATCTCTACTTTGTGGATGTTGATATCTGTCTATTCAATCAACATGCCTCAATTATGAAATATGTTTTTATGCGTGTGCGCATATAATTCACTTCATGATTACGACTCCTATTGCCCGCAGATCATCTTCACAACATTCAAAATTGGCACCCATTGTGATTCATTTTTTGACCCATCTAACATGCACGGAGGAATTGATGGTTGAGGCATGCTGCTAACCTCCTTGATGAATGCAGAAAAATTTAAAAGTTATCTCCCTTCTCGCATCGATTCCGCTTTTTTACCCTAGTGAATTTCCACAGCTCTCTTATAACACTCCTAGTAGTCTGGCTGCTTTGCCACCGTTCCCTTCCGTTTATAAATTCGCACGTCATATACATCAACCTCTGTGAATCTCACGACAACCACTAGTAATTTTGCTTCTTCCATTTCACATTTGACCATCGACATGTATTCATATGAAAATGCTCCGTCGTTCGTGATTGTTTTTAATGCTTCTAGCACCGCTTGATTGATAACAGTCACCATTCGCCCCGCAACACCTCTTCTATCCCTTGGTTACAAAAATAACTATCGCTTCGTTCACAACATTCTGCATGACCACAAACATCATTGTATGTATAACAAAATTAGATGTTTTTTACTTCTTATAATTTCTTGCATGTTTCGTTAGTATGAATGATACTTTAATATTTCAATACCTTTTTTCATCTTCATTGATTATCCTATTGTTTTGTCCATAATCTTATGAAGTATCCCGTGTCCTTCACTTATTGCAACCACAACATATATTATAGGTGATGACAAACTGCAAACTTTCACCATAGACATTGTACTTAAGCACGTACGTCACATTTTGTATGATTTCTTTACTCATACCACTACAAACATGTCCAACACAATGAGCAATTGTCTTTTTTCCACCATCTCTTGCCTATCCGTAATTGTCGTCTTCTACAAATAAACACATATTTTTATATCCCTACATACAAATAAACAACCTTTCCCCAAAAACAAAAGACCTTTCCCCTAAGACAATCCGCAATTGTCTCTTTCCCAGAATCCGTAATCGTTGTCAATCCGTAATTGAATAAAATACCTTTCCCCCTATGCTCCAACACAATCTGCAATTGTCTCTTTCCTACCATCTCTTGCCTATCCGTAATCGTTGCCTCCTACAAAACAACACAGGTTTTCATATCCCTACATACGAATAATGGCTACGTGAGTCGATCGGTCATTGATCAGTTGCGACAATTTCCTTGATTCCCCACCATTTCCTTGTCATGGCACTTCGATCGGTCAATGATCCATTGATACCTTACACATTCTCTACATTCACGTTCTCGCACGCTATATAACGTCAGTTTTTTATAATCCTACTTCACATAATTTCACAGCACCATTTCCTTGTCATGGCACTTCGCAGCAGCGTCAGCATTGTCCAATCCTACTTCACATAGTTTCAGCCTACCGTGCTCCACATTTGGTATAACATAATTCGTCACCCTACACGACTCATGTTGGCGAATCCCATTCATACGTCGAAACAAGTGTTTCACGTCTTTAATTGTTTTTGTCTTCGTTTTCTTGATGCTTTTTGTTGCTCCATAATAGTCGAACGTTTGAAGCACCTTCACGACAATTGTCCCAATGACGAATGTTCTATCTCGCACGAACTGTATCCTCGCATCTCTAACAACACTACAGAACAGTTGGACGTGCCGAGATACGACATATGCCATATCATTTACATCATCGTTTTGATGAGGCTTGCGACGATCGATCCTTGTGGAACAATACGTCATTCCATGTCGTGCTTCAAACGCAATACATAGTATTTGACCACAGTCCCGTGTTCGTTGTCAAATATCCAACCTCCTCCGTAGAAAACATTCTTCCATCGTTGTGCCCCGGTTCTCTAATAATTTGACAACGGGTCGCATGTTTTAGCCATCTTCGACATCTTGCGTTGCATTTGCAGAGGCCATAAGTCAAAAGTGGGGTATATCATGGTCTCGTCAAGCGTGCGGAGCCCAACCGCTGTCATTCGTTGCATGTGCCGAAATGAAATGAGCTGATTGTAGCGTATGGGTGTTCCCCATTTGTCAACATGACAGCTCATATTGACCTCCGCGTCCATAGTTGAAGTATCCGACCTTGCGGTTGCTGTAGAGATAATATAACATGAACGAAAGTTAGCTACGTCTGTCATCGTATAGCCCCTACAAAACCATCAGATTATGAGGTGGCAACATGTGTATCGATGATGACAGATGCGCACTTTATGTTCGAATGTTACATCAAACAATATTCATTGTTGAGTTAGAATGTGCCCGGTGAACCGCCTCCAATGATTTCATTGCTTTGAATGCATCATTCTTTCGGATTTTGAGGCCTGTTTCACATCTCTTTTCGCTCTTCCATCCCCACGCCACACTGATAATATTTTGTAAGCCAGGTGCCGACTCTTTCTCGACTCGCCAACTTTTGTTCCAAGCGTTTTCGTATAACTTGGACACATTGGTGTGTTTGCTTTGTGGCCTCCAATACTGAAGAAGAATCCGATCCGAATCCTTTGATTTTTTAATCACACGCCCTATCCAAAAAGTCACTCCTCTTTCGACGCTCTCGTCCGGTGCTCGTAGCACAACAAAATAGCCCACATCGACGTCTTTNTTTTTAATCACACGCCCTATCCAAAAAGTCACTCCTCTTTCGACGCTCTCGTCCGGTGCTCGTAGCACAACAAAATAGCCCACATCGACGTCTTTGGTTGGGTCAMATTCTGRTTTGGGGGCATCGCTTTTAAACCCTACGAAGCAAGGTTTCCTTGGTGGGGATTCTACAGTTGGAATGAATCTCGTGTCTTCGAYGGTGTCTGGCATCGGTGATGGCCAGAACGGGGTYGACAATGYGAYAGGCTCATCATGTTTGCATTGTTCCATGTTTTTGAATATCTGTAATTRATTTTTCCAATAYTGCAGTCGACTTTCTTGTAGCTCTCGTTTCCAATGTTCTTGTGTSTCCCATTCCGGTCGCTCTTCCTTCCATTYATCCACGAGAGTACATATACCTTGCAAACCCTTAACGAAATCCCCACTTTCCAATATAACCTTAAGGCTACGTGGTTCAAATGGCAWGGRAGGYCCSGCCCATCTCCCCTGCTCATCTCTTTTGAACCAGTAAATGGGTTCACCTTCAGGCAACCACTCATTACTGGTGCAATATTCTTTGTACACCATTGCAGGGTTGTCACCGTCSATATAGAACTTGAAGAGGTGCGGGGTGGAATGTCCACCAATTCGTTTGTCCAAGAAACCTCTCACARYGTTTTTCCAATCCGCCATCTCCTTTACAAATGTGCAGTCTACCTGTTCCTTCGTTGAATTTCTAAGTGTTGTGAATAAWTTTTYCATCGTGTAGGCGTCCGAACYTGCTAGCTTCCTAGAGAACAAGCTAAACTTCGCATYGATGTCCGTATGYGTGTGCCCAACTATCATAAATCCCATTTCCACTACTTCAAAAATACGAAATTTCACTAACAGTGCCARGAACGCAAATACATATTTGTTCTTATTTTGACCTCCACAGTTATCAGCTTGGAGTCTGAGAACCGGAGGCAACCCTCCTGGTTGTGTCTGTACGTCTCTTAATACCTTAGCGACCGATGACACGATCGAGTCAGCGCCGTGCGAGAAAATAGGAAAYCATGTGTGAACGATAATGTGCGGAGTCCTCCCATGTGCTAGAATACCGGTGAGGTTTGTTTTCATCATTGTGCGATTGTCCATTGCCTTTGATGTCTTATTGTGAGCAGTGTGAGGAATCACCGTTTTGGCTTGGTCCATCCCATCAATTATAATGCACAAGCTTTTGTTCCTCATGAACTTAGACTCTGCCRACCATATTTGATATAATTCGCGATGTGCTTTGTGCAATGACCTATGGTGATTGAGTTTTGCAACGAGACCTCGTCTGATGTCTGGCATGACACCTTCGATAAGGTCTGTTTGTTTTGTGCAGTTATTGCATYTAGCATAGTCGGTTGACCTTGCGAGGTGAACATGCCAGAAGAAATCACGCCACATCTTTCCGAATACTTGCGAAKAGCAGCAGTCTATGTCCTGTTTCTGCAACCGTCTTTTRATGCTTTCATACACGTCTGTTTTGGTAGCGTACGTTGGAGGCAGTCTGATGCGCGGCCTAACTTCRTAGTCCTTGTTCACGTCTRTSTGRTCAGGCATKRCATCGGCCTCCTYCATGATYAAAGTYTGGAATGTCTGGAAAGYCATTGCATGAKMTKCTGATGTGGTGGAGTGACATTTTCTYCCATGAATCRGCAACACYGTACCGTTCTCATGCAAATCATGGTAGAACGCGTACGTGTTTCTCGAGAAGCCGATTATGTAGCACCATGCCTGAATACAAACCCTGTGTTTTTCCACAACAGGTTTGACCACCTTCTTTTCATCTTCGATGCAAGTAAAAYTGTCTAGTTGTCTCATCCTCCACTTCCTCCTTTCTTCGGGGCTCAGCGATCTATTTTTCATTTCGCCTTGTACACCTCTTCCGCTTTCATTCTAGAACAACACTRCATTTTTTTCCAGCACGTCTTCTTCAGCACGRCTGCKCATTCTTCCATGGTGCATTTCTCCAGCAAATCTGCATCTGATGTCTCGCTYCTTCGCTTTCGATTCACRTACGTGTATTTCCTCTTCCCCGTGCCCGACCCCAACTCTATCAGAAGGGATGGTGRCTCACTGGCACATTCTTGTGTAGTGTGGTYTTCGCTCTCATCGGAAGGTTCATCCGGTGGAAAAGATGCGTCGTTTCCACCGTTGTCCTCATCCRAATTGCAGCGAAMGGATGAGTCTTCGTCACAGTGGATGTCTGGAGGCGGCAGATGCTTTGTTGATGCCTGACACGGAGGAGGAGCGGATCCGTCATGGTTGACTGCCTTRATTAAATCCTSCAGTTTCAACCTTCGGACTACAGTGTGGGACGGGTGACTSTCATAATGAAGAACTGATTTTCTCTTCTTAGGAGAGGGAATTGAACGTGGCGAGGAGTTACGGTTTCGGCGAAGCTTCCCGAATGAAGGGGACCTGCTCTGAGAGCTGGAGACGGGTTGTTGCGGCGATGGAGTTCCTCGGTATGCATTGGATGACTGTGATGGATGCGGGCAACTCCCCTTCTCACTGTTGACGTTTGACGTGTGCATGGTTTCTGCAAAGCATTCGAAGACATTGTTAACGGAAAATTCCACTATCGCGGGGACCTTCGAACACACCGACCACAGGAAAAAAACTGATCCTGATCACGCCACCAAGGTCTTACGGTATGCCGAGTTGAACGCACCAGTACACTTGGTAGCGGGGGCAGAGGATGTTAGTGCTGCAACTGGTCGTTGCAGCTCTTCTCGCACCCTGGCTCGCCACCAAGAATAATAAAGGTGGAGAGCGGCAAACCATACGAGAGGCAGGCAGCGACGCGGGTAGTCCCCAAGGCGCAGGACCATTCGATGGGCCGGAGTCCCCGAGGCACCGGACCATTCGATGGTCCGGCGTCCCCGGGCCGCCGGACCATCCCATGGTCTCTGTTGGGCCCCGAGACGGCGGACCACTCCATGGTCCGGAGCCCTCGAGGCGCCGGACCACCCCATGGTCTGGAGCCCCCCGAGGGCCCGGACCATCGAATGGTCTGGCCCCTCGGGGGCGCCGGACCACCCCATTGTCTGGACTCCGCAATGCACCGGTTCACCCCATGGTCTGGGGCCCCCGAGGCCCCGGACCATCATATGTATCAGGGCGCCGGACGACCCCATGGTCTGCACCCCCCGAGTTGCCGAACCACCCCATGGTCTTGAGCCCTCGGGGAAGCCGGACCATCGGATGTATTGCTGTCCCGGAGCCACCGGACCATTGGATGTATCGTCGTCCCCGAGGCGTCGGACCACCTATGGTCTGGATCCCCCGAGGCGCCGGACCACCCATGGTCTGGAGCCCCAGAGGCGCCGGACCACCCCATGGTCTTGAGGCCCGAGGCGCCGGACCACCGGATGTATCGTCGTCCCCGAGCGGCCCATTAGATGCTCCGACTTCCCCGAGGCGCYCGACCATCCCATGGATTCTTGCTCCGCGGCGCCTCCGTGGCTCCGGAATATGGGAGGCCCYYGAGGCCTCGGACCATACCATGGTCCGGAACCCGTGAGGCGCCTGACCAGTGCATGAAAAAAATGRGRAAAAAAAAACCCACSTACACACGCAGCAGGGGAGTGTTATATCAGAAGCCGGGAAAGGGGCCCCATGTCCCATACAAATAAACATAACTGTCYGAAAGGCGAACAACGCATCATTAGCACAAATTTTGAGAAGGGGCCCRCTGACAGAGCAACWATTACGAAAATTGATGATTATATAWATTTGTTTTCTTTTATCTTTTCGCAAAACATCTCGAACGGCCGTATTCGTGGAACAGATAGGAGCAACCCCTACGAATAGGACGCCCGATGGAGATGGCTCCAAACTAGTGCTGAAGGGCTACACCAGCTGGAAAACGGGTCCAGCGTCCCAGTTTTGTACACCACACTGCTGTTTCATTTGACTAGCAACGATCCTCCCACCTTCACACCAGTCCGCCTTCTCGACCTACCACTATATCGTAACCCTGCCTTTGTCCTTGGCATGTACATAACACGACTGTCCCGGAGGACGAAGAAAAAAAAAAAAACATAAGAGGACACGAAAGGCGCGACTACAATAGACAGGTACTGGGCCATACCACACGGACCCACCTACGCAGTACACACTGCAGAATGTACACCCTGTACCCCGACACCACACTGACCGACTAACACTATATCCATTCTGCCGTGCGGACATCGGCCTTGCACTAAGCATATGCACTTCTTTTGGAAACTCAACTCATTGCGTGAGACATATACAACTGCGTTGGTTAAAGTTCGACTCTTGTTCGAACAAGCCASCCACAACACCCTACCGAATATGAATTTGGCTAAACGTAATCTGATACAACAGTACGACATAACTCATGGAGATGTGGCCTGGCCGCGGAGCGGGTGCTGCTCAAGGTYAGGACTTAGGCGAGYGCAGTCCAACATTTCTTGCTTCATCGCAGGAGAYCAAACAYGTGGCGAAGTYGAGGTGTATTCACATTCTAGCAARTTGTACTCGCGATGACAAAGCCGCAATGAGGCACGYAWATGCCGGAGGTACTTTGGGACGAGGACGTCGTTGGGCACTGGGATCAGATTTCCCCACTCCATCATGCTAGCGAATTTATAGTCATTAGCCCGTGGAYAGTCTCGCATTACGCTCTCCCAAAAACTATCKTTACACWTGTCGAGATGGTCATCAATGAAAGGGGCACCAATTATCCATGGATCTGATTCGAAGTCCTCCCTGGTTGCAGATAGGATTTCCGTGTTTCCGCCAGAACGCCGTATTGACAGTACATAGGGGTGAAACGGTTGTGGTCGATGCTGGAGCCACATCGCACGATTCATCGTATGTGAGATGTTCATCGTCAGTAAGATGTACCCTAYACACATGAATGAACACTACATACATCAATTCTTGTGCACCCTGCCTTCCCCTGTGGCCGAATACCACAGGTAACAGACAACTTTGTTCCGAGGAGTAACATACRTACCGGGGTATCGAATATCGGCGTATCGACTACAGAAAACACATATCTTTCTATCGCGAGAAACATATATGTTGCTGTACCTGAACTAACCCGCGAACATACTAATGTGTCCATCAATCGACATAACTTACGTTATAGTAGCACATCAACCGAATGCMATATCCCTTACATACACCCGTAAGCACGAGCAGTTCCACTCCCCAAACTGCACCATGACCCGTTCACCTACATTTAAGTTGAAAGCAAACGTTGTCTTTTATTGAACCCGTACAAAGCAGACAGCGACGAAMCGTAAGTAAGGCGGAGGGGGTCTTTGTATTTTTCCTTTTCCGAGAATGGAGAGATGTATTTCATGSGAACAAACGTCCCGTTTCTAGCCAAGTACTTCCCCATTGCATCTCTGATGCACGCAATGTAAGTCTCAACCTCCAACTTTTGGTCGCCTTCTGATACTCTCACRTGMTGCATGAAATCGGACTTGCCCTCCCTACCTAAGCACTTGAGAAGCGATAGGCAACCTTTAGTAAGATGTAAACTATTGTGGGTCGCAAAAACGACGGCGTCTGTCAAAGTTCTTGCATTGCTCGTGCAGGCCACACATACTATCCTGCTGACAGGCAGGTGTCCTAATTTCACATGGACACAACCGTAGGAAATCACACTGGACGAATTCTGACAACGAGGCAAAGGGCAGTCACTCAAGAAGTTGCARAMCCTTGCGCATGTCAGCAACTCGAATTGCWTAATCGGGGACCAGGTCCTGGGYGAGGTTGTGATGCACTTGAACTCTAGAAAGTGGAAGTTGGCATCGGAGGCCGCAAAGGCGAATGTCTTTTGCGGCAACAAATCCGAAGGCAGCAATYGTATTATGTTTCCCCACTCCAACATGCTGGCAAAGCGATACTCGTTCGCYCATGAACACAAGGACATTGCGGACTCCCAATCCTCTTCACACCAATAATGAATAGGGCGATCAGTCCATGGCACGACGTCGGATCCATCTCAAAATCTTCTCGAGTGGCAGCTATGATCTCCGTCCGCTCCCTTGCTCCGTGGATGGAAACCGCTGGTGGCATTAGCGGGAACGCAGCTCTGACCGAGTCGTCCTCGTGGTGTAGATGCTTGGCGTTCTCTTTACTCGACGGCATAGCACACACACACACACATACACACACACACACACACACACACACACACACACACACACACACACACACACACACACACACACACACA
>BFEA01001054.1:67801-80413 GCA_003427395.1 Chara braunii
TTGCTGCAGCCGCAACCGCTCATGTTGGGTCCCCTGCTGGTGCAGGTGCTGTGTCCCTGCCTTTCCTGCGATGGTCTGGCGCCAAAAAGGCGCCACACCAGCGGATAGTCCGGCGGCGTCAAGGCGCCAGACCATTGGACGGTCCGG
Organism: Chara braunii; assembly: GCA_003427395.1. NCBI lineage: Eukaryota > Viridiplantae > Streptophyta > Charophyceae > Charales > Characeae > Chara > Chara braunii. The sequence goes on from BFEA01001054.1 coordinate 67,949, forward strand.
CGTCGTCAAGGCGCCAGACCATTGGATGGCCCGGCGTCGTCAAGGCGCCGGGCCATCGAGGCGCCCGGCATACCAGCAGCTCGACGCTGCTGTTCTCGCTGTTGCTGTGACGTCCAAGTGAACATTGATGTTATTGTGGTTCGAGATGCTATGGTTGTCGATGTTGTGGTCGGAGGTGCTGCGTTTGCTACAGCTGCAGCCTCTCATGCTGGGTCCCTCTGCGTTTGCTGCAGCTGTGCCCCTGCCTTTCCTCCGATGGTTCGGCGTCGTCAAGGCGCCAGACCATCGGATGGTCCGGCGTCGTCATAGCGCCAGACCATTGGATGGTCCGGCGTCGCCGAGGCGCCAGACCGTTGGATGGTCCGGGTTCGAGATGCTGTGGTTCTCGACGTTGTGGTCCGAGGTGCTGCGTTAGCTGCAGCTGCAGTCGTTCATGCTGGGTCTCTCTGCGTTTGCTGTGGCTGTGCCCCTGCCTTCCTGTGACGTCTAAGTGAGCGTTGATGTTGTTGTGGTTCGAGATGCTGTGGTTGTCGATGTTGTGGTCGGAGGTGCTGCGTTTGCTGCAGCTGCAGCCGGTCATGCTGGGTCCCTCTGCTGGTGCAGGTGCTGTGTCCCTGCCTTTCCTGCGATGGTCCGGCGCAGTAAAGGCGCCGCACCTGCGGATGGTCCGGCGTCGTCAAGGCGCCAGACCATTGGATGGTCCGGCGTCGTCGAGGCGCCGGACCATCGAGGCGTCCGGCATACCAGCAGCTCGACGTTGTTGTTCTCGCTGTTGCTGTGACGTCTAAGTGAGCGTTGATGTTGTTGTGGTTCGAGATGCTGTGGTTGTCGATGTTGTGGTCGGAGGTGCTGCGTTTGCTGCAGCTGCAACCGSTCATGCTGGGTCCCTCTGYGTTTGCTGCAGCTGTGCCCCTGCCTTTCCTCCRATGGTCCGGCGTCGTCAAGGCGCCAGGCCATGGAGGCGTCCGGCATACCAGCAGCTCGACGCTGCTGTTCTCGCTGTTGCTRTGACGTCTAAGTGACCGCTGATGTTGTTGTCRGAGGTGCTGCGTTTGCTGCAGCYGCAGCCGCTCATGCTGGGTCCCTCTRCTGGTGCAGCTGYTGTGCCCCTGCCTTTGCTCCGATGGTCCGGCGTCGTCAAGGTGCCAGACGKTCGGATGGTCCGGCGTCGTCAAGGCGCCGGACCATCGAGGCGTCCGGCATACCAGCAACTCAACGCTGCTGYTCTCGCTGTTCATGTGGAGTCCAAGTGAGCGTTGATGTTGTTGCGGTAGCAGACGCTGTGGTTGMAGATGTTGTGGTCGGCACACCAGCTACWYAACAATGYTGTTCTYGCTGTCGCTGTGGCGTCTAAGYGAGCACTGATGTTGTTCTGGTTCTAGATGTTGCGGTTGTAGATGTGGTCGTCAAGGCGCCGGACCATCCAGGCTTTCGGCACARCAGCTGCTGYCGCTGCTGCGTCGCACTGTTGTTGTGGCATGTGAGCAAGGGTTCGTGTCCCGCTGCACGTGTTGCGGCCGCAGTTGCTGGCGCATCTGTCCCAATGTCCGTCAGTCTTGCTGTGGTTCCTCTGATGCTGGGTCCCTCTGCTGGGTCCCTACCTTTGCTRGCCCTCCCGATGGTGYGKCRTCGTCAAGGCGCCAGACCACCGGATGGTCCGKCGTCGTCGAGGCGCYAGACCAWCGGATGGTATGCCCCCGTCGAGGCGGCAGACCATYAGATGGTCCGKCGTCGTCTCGGCGCCAGACCATGTAAGCAAGGGTTCGTATYTTGCTGCACATGCTGTGGCCGYGGATGGTTCGGGCGTCGTCAAGGCGCAAGACCATCGGATGGTCCGGCGTCGTCAAAGCGCCAAACCATAAGATGGTCCGGCGTCGTCGAGGGGCCGGACCATCCAGGCTTTCGGCACAACAGCTCTCCGAACGTACGTTAGAGTTGTTGTGCTTGGAGTTGCTGTTGTTGAAGTTGTTGCAGCTGCAACACCTTCCCGCTGTCTGAACGTTGGTTAGAGTTGTTGTCCGAACGTTGGTTAGAGTTGTTGTGGTTGGAGTTGTTGCGGCTGCAGCACCTTCCTGCTGCTCGTGTCGGGTGCCTCTGCCTCCTACGGTCCGACGCCTTGCCAACCGAACCACCATCCGATGGTTGTGCCATCCAATGGTCTGGCGCCTCGGCGACGCCGGACCATCTGATGCTCGAATTTACAGTGCTCTGATGCGGACTGGCGATCGCTTTCTCGTTAAGCGAAACGGCAGATTGGCGTGCTTAGAGACGTGCCCTTCCCCGTTATAGTGGTAGGGATTTCGCGGTGGAGGCAAGTGCTTTCCTGTTTGCCTGCTGCCATTGTGAACGTTCGTTTGTGGAAGCACATGCTTTGCGTGGTGCCCGACAAGAGCAGCTTGCTATTGTCATTGGTTTTGGACGCCTTCCACCGCCCCTTCTTCTTAACCTYTGTTTCTTCYGTGTGTTGCGTCGGCGTCGGATGCGGTGTTATGCAGCTGCGTGCTCCTCAGGGGTYTCTACGCCGAAGGTTGTCGGAAGGGCGGTCACGTTCCAAGAGAAGTATTGGGCAATCGATTGGCACCTYGGTATGAAAGTCCCCTGTTGTGGGCCAGTTGTTTTTTTGCGGGATGAGAGTGGTGGTTACTACCCGYGCGGSGGTATCAAGACTTACTCGTTTGATAAGAACATGCCTGACRAGGAGTACATGAGATTCCATCTCACGACGTGTTTCGACATCGAYGGTSAGGAGGTGCATGACAACTACAAGCTCGTGTTTCTCCACGTCGAGAAGTTCCAAGGTTACGACATCCGCGCTGCATCAATGCCTCCGTTCGACAAGTCCTAGAAGAAGGATGCGTCGCAAATGGTGATGCTCAGGCCGTTCGAGTTCCTCAAACACGTTAATTGCTWTAAGGTGTCGAACCATATCGTGACGATTGACAACAACCTGCATTTGTCAAATCCCTTCGTGCCCTTCGACTGTGATCTTGGAGACTTCGCAGACATGGTGCGACGTCACAAGCTGCAGGCAATGGGCCAAGCYGTTTTGYGAACTGYYGTCTCTGTGAGCTCGCCAAAGACGGTGSGCAAGAGTTGTGGGGAACCGAAAACATCTGCCCGTATAAGCAAAAGTGGGGCCGCATCGACACAGGCAAAGAGCGTGAGCAAATCAGCTTGTCTGCTCCGGCCGAAGGGTGTGTCTCCGACGCAGGCACCATCACATGCAGAATATGCGGCACACGTTTCTTTGACTCCGCCTGGTGGGGCCACTGACCATGAGGATGACGACGAAAACACAGAGGAGGACTCGCGCTTTTTCAACTCAGACGGTGGGCGGTGGCCCGATGGCAATGATGYGAAAGACACGGAAGGGGACGAAGACGAACARCGGTTCCGMGAYGGTGCACACGATGAAGAGGGACACTTGGAGGATRGCTTCGCCRAAGGCGATGGTAGTGAAGGCCAAGAGGATGGTGGTCACGAAGGCGATGGGAGTGAAGAAGAASAAAATGAGGAAGCGAGTGACGAGGACGTCGCAGAACGGGAAGACAGCTACGAAGGGGGGAGCGAAGGAGATGAGGGTGGGGCGGACGTCGACGACGGCGGGAATACAGGGTCGTAGAAAAGGCGGGAACAGTYTTCCCGTGCCACAAGTCATGACGGTCCGGCAGAAGATGACGATGTGTTGCATGGCACACAGAGGTYTGTGTGCATGCGCAAGAGGAAAMTGAGATGTGGGAGGGCAGAGGAAGAGAAGCGGAGACAAGCTAAGCTCATCAGCCTACAGGCCTCGACGGAGGCTTACAAGAGATCCTTAGAGGCTCAATCCGCTWAACCAGCAAAGGAAAAGCGTGAACGAACTCGATCTTCCTAGAGACCGAAGAARAAAGCAAAKGCTGAGGAGACAAAGGAAGTGGCGGACTCTRGGGACGAAGCGGCGGGGGTCGACCCGAGACATACAGCGTCAAAGCCTGGAGAGTTGACCAACGATACTATCGACACCACRATATGTTTTTTTYYKGGAATATGACGAGGACGRCAATGCGATAGATCGGCCTACCCAAGTGTTCGTTGACGTGGTCAARATATTGYCCAACCCTTCGGAAGGCGTGCAATACAACCASAGGCCGTTGAACGAGATGTTGGTCACCTCCATCAGGGATGCAATRGAACACCCGGAAAAGCAGAAGCAGTGGGACATAAACACGTGGATTCTTGCTCCTGTCGYTGAAGTGCAAAAGGATGGCCGGAAGCAGTGGGAACGTGTGAAGYCGGAGGAGTGGGATGATGACAASGTGRCCTCCTACCATTGGTACACAGTGGTCGGCCAACATACAGCGGAGGCAGCAAAGAGGCTGGTCGCTGCGAAATCGTCTGCTGCCCAYAAGTGGGGCGTGCATTCTTGGAAGGCGCGGGTTGTRTATTTTGACGATGACCATTTGGAGGGGTATGCRTACATCTCCACGTTTGACAACACCAGGGAGAYACGTGCTATCYCGTCGTCGWTTCGAATGGCTGTGACTGCTATAAGAGGCCTGTGACAGAGTATRAAAGAGCCAAAAGGTGATTGGCATCAGGCAAAGACRGTGGAAGAAAGGACTGCACAGCGTGAGCAATATCAGGAGTTCGTACGGAAAGCTATACGGATGAMTCYTGACACATCGCTCTGGAACCAGTCGTTGGCGAAAAGATTTGTGAGGAATTGATCAAACCTTTTGCGGCCCTACATGTGTCTTGCGGCGAGCGGCAGAGTTGTGTGGAAAAAKGCGAATTGCTAGGGCAGGACGGCGTGAGACCAGTGGATCAGGAAGGGAAAGYAGGCGAGGCAGTARGACCGGGCCCTGCARCGAAGACGGTGAAAGGCAAAAAAGTGTTGGTGCACTACGTCCAGTCCAACAAAAGTTCRCAGGGTTTCTATGTTTGCATMAATGATCCCCCCGCRAGCGCATGGAAGGTGTTCGGCGATTTCACATCACGGGAGAAGGAAATGGCCCTCGAGAAAATACTTGCGGGACAYGTTGTTGTYACGAGCGGAAGGGCATTTGTGAAAAAAATGATGAACATGCAAGACCTGTACGTKGAGGTGAGAAGGGAGAGATATATRGTTCACATGTTTAACTATATCCTCTTCAAGATAGAGMAGAGGTCGGAGGAGGAGTGAAATGACAAGTTCTTCATTGGCTACGATACCATAMTGAGGCGGTTTACATCGCGAGGGTTGACGACAGAGAAATGGGAAGAAACCAAGTCCAAGATCGTAGCARAGAAGACTGTCAATGTCCCAAAAYGATTGGGCGGCGTGGATGAGGSGAAACTTGGAAAAGGGAATGTCGGGGGCCACAAGGTGACGACTGCAATATATATGGAGTGTCCGTACTTTCTCAAGCTTTTCGTGCATGAGATTCTTGGCGCARTTGAGCAATTGCGGGACRAGCTGAGACGGATCAGCTCAAATGCTCAACACATAATGTGGGACAAGCGCAAAGATCACACGACGTATCTTTCTGTCTGCATCACACCTATGGATGCACTGCACCCGGCAGAAGATTTGACTCGTGCCGTGAGRAAGCTGAGTTGTCACCTTGTAGTATTGGACTTGGCTCCGTTGAAGAATCTCGACGCATGGAGYGAGCAAAGGTTTCACGAGCTCCGCCAAATGATGACGGTGTTGTGCGGGTCGCATTGGGCGCTAATCATATTCAGCGCATTGAAAGTCAAGGAAACGGTGTTGAGGAAMGTCTTCAGGTGGGACGGTGTGAGAGTTCTTCCAGGGCGCTGACATCGTTATAGCGAAGCAGCATCATCCTGCGCCCAAGTTSGGAACCTTCCGTTGAGAGGGCRCGACTCCATGACCATTGTGCTGCACGATACAGACAACGACTTGAAAAAGGTCACGGTCGCAAAGCCTCGTGGGAACACTCTCTTCGACACGCATTACGTGGAGGAGTTATTTGTACGATGTACAAAAGAGGCAATCGGAGTGCGAGGCGATAGCAAACCTGTGTACGAGATATGGGAGAGGGAACCTGCAAAGATGAAAGACTTATGCACCTGGTTTTCGAAGGAAAGGGGAAGGTGTTCTGTTACTGGGTAACGTTCAGGTAGGAACAACGTGGGACTTGCTGCGCTCAGGACGCCATGTCGTCGCATGTGATGGTTCCTCAAACCTGATGGAGTACTCCACTTTGTTTATCGATCGCCACGTCCACAATCCAGATAACAGGTGTCACTTTGAACGGTCGAAACCTCAACATCGTGCAGACCGAGACATGTTCCTGAAGCTCGGCAAGAAGAGGGACTCTCTGTGGAGCTATCTTTTTTGCATTGCACCTGCAACACCAACAGATACAGATTATCTGCACCGTAAGGTGATAGCGATCCAGCATCTACAAGGATATCACAACGCCAAACGCGGTGCAATTGAGATATTTCTAGGCCGATGTGAACACCTGTGGTTTGAAAGGAAGCGAGTCAAAATTGATACGAAGGTTTACTGCGAGGTAATGGACGTTGGGGAGCAGTTTGACATTATGGACACTGAGGAGGAGACAGAGGATGAGGAGATTGACCTGCCATTGCCGGATGCACATCAAAATGCAGTGAGAGACGAAACGCCTCCGCTGTCCGCTTTGGGTGGTCAACAAGCGATGGAGGAAGATGTTGGCGGCACTATCGCGAGTACCAGGCCCGATAATGTGATGCGTGGAACAACGCCGAAAACAGGTGGTGCAATGGAAGGCAGCACATCCAAGTGCGGCATGAAGGAAGCTACCCCARGATTCGTTTCACTGGTGAGGAGAGTTCGCAATGACATAGAAGGAGCGGTGGACGRCGAGACTCAAAATGTTGCGCGTGCAGACAAGGAATCAGTGGACAACCCAKATGGGATGGACATAGAGGATGATCMCCTCTTTCRCATCCYGGRCGAYGTCCCCAAACAACTTGCACCGGGTGATAATATATCATATGACATGAAGGAGATGAAAGGAGGACCTCACTTTCTAGAAACRAAGTACAAAGAGTCATATGAACAYGACTGGGGGCATCACATCATATGGCATCCAGSTCTTTTCGAGCCTTGTGTGATWGATGGCAGATGGCACATGGYTATCCAAAGAGGTGGRAAATSGGGGTTCAGGGAAAGAGTCCTCWGGAGCAGGTYTTATGAAATCGCAAAGGACAACTTGTCTACCCGCGTGAAGCAGGCAAACAGAGAGGCGCCAGACCAMAAAATATCRGACAAAGTGAACTCGTTATTCRAATTCCTGCGTGAAAATYACCTTCTCGAGTATTGCGCTGCRTTCTACGACAARAAATCGAGTCCATCGTATGAAGCYGTCATATGGTCTTTGGACTACCGTGCAACGGACTGTATGTACGACAACGACATACTTGTGGGATGCAGTCAAGGCCTTGAGGGACACACGKGTGCAAGGAAGAAGATCAATTCAGCAGMAGCAGGAGGTGGTGGCGAGAGTGTGGCAGACAAGGAAGGGCATCTCAGGATGCAAAACGCAATGGGAGACGAGTTCAGTGAGYRGCCATCGAGCACACCGCAACCAACACTTACACCRTCKGATGGCATCASTGCAGTGGGAGCCAGGAGTGSGACAACACCAACAGCAGGCGGGGAAGTTGTTGGCGATGACGGGAAGGACGAAAAGATTGAAGAGGACCAGCRACAAAAAGCATCAGACGAAGAAGGGCCAAAATTCCAGGCACATGAGGTAGTGAAGGCGGTGGCAGGGAATGTYGATTCGCATTCCAAGMAGTCACAAGGAACACACGATACRACTGTCATCACTGCACAGGCGCAAGGTACCGACGAAGACACCAGGGAGCAAAGTKCACATGAGAAAGATGGGGGGGAAGGACAAGTGCTTATGGAATGCACTGGTSCARGAACGCAAATAGTTTCRGAGTCAACAATGGGAGAAAGGAGAGCTGACGTGGAGRRTGTCAGTGCGGCAGAGCATGAAAAAGAGTMAGAGTGTGATCAACTTGGTGGTCCWGTYAGGTRAGAACGAAGAAACATCTGACAAGGAAGAAGCGAAAGAGTCGGGATAGGAGTCTCAAGAAAGAGAGCGTGATTTGAGCGAAGCGAGTGAGGGAATAAGCGGTAGAAAAAGAAAAGCAGGCAAGGAAAAAGAGGATTGCAGAATGCGACGTTCAAAAAGAGTCAGGGAGAACAAAGCACAGTACAACGTATAGTGCATGTGTGTACGTGGATGTCAGCCTACATTCACACTTGCTTGGATGTGTGTGTGTGTGTGTGTGTGTGTGTGTGTGTGTGTGTGTGTGTGTGTGTGTCTGCGACTGTGTGTGTTACATCACCGGTGAGGATGGGATTTTAAAGTATGAAACGATGAGTGAGAGGCGTGATTTATATGTCGATTGTGCCGGTTGAACACAGTACATATTACATTTCGAGTACGCTTCGATTTGTTGACATGGAAATGGAACCGTGGATTGCATAAATTATATATAGATTGTGTCSATCGAGAAAATACAGCAGTTTGTGTATCAGATTATGCTATTTCTGTATGGAGAACGCGAGACGGGCTTAAGAATTTCGAATCGTTGCTGTCTTCGGTGTATGTATTGATGGAATGATATAAGAAGTTCGCAGATATGTGGCGCTCTCTCTCTCTCCCTCCCTCTCTCTCTCTCTCCCTCTCTCTCTCTCTCTCTCTCTCCCTCTCTCTCTCTCTCTCTCTTTCTCTCTCTCTCTCTCTCCCGACACACACACACACACACACACACGCACACACACACACACACATACACACACACACACACACACGCACACAGATGTACAACGACAAACACCGTCATATCCGCCCCCCCAACGTTGAACCCGTATTCACCACTCAGTCCAATAGCACCTGCCGTCCTGTGGAATCCTACTTCCGCCCGTGCCGTACTAATGCCGGTCCAGTTTCGAACCCGAAACAATGGAGCAGCGAGTACCGTGCCGATGTCGAACTACTACCGAGCCTAAAATTTTGTCGAAGGTCGTCCCTTGCCGCTACTGAATATCGTAGAACGTAGACATACCGGAGTAGTTTCGAACGTGGTCGAACCAGATCGCGAACTGAACCAGAAAATGGTGTATGGCGCATTCTTCTACAACACAGAGTCAATCCAAGCCAACACCGAACCTGGAGACATGCCAAATGTCGTACAATACTGCAGTCCCATGACAGTACCGAGCCATCACCGTACCAATACCGAGGCTGGGTTAACCTGTTTGCACCACCGCAGCCCATACCGGACCAATGTCGAACCTCGAATAGTCACTCAGAGCCACTGTAACCCGTATTGTACCGAACCCCAACCTGAAATAATCGTCGTAGCTCGTACCATGTCAAAGCCGGACCAAAACTGAACTTGAAAATATTGCAGTGGCATATATCACCCCAATACGAACCAATACCGAACCTGAAACAACCATCCCCGAACCTGTAAGCGACGCCGACGCATGTACCTCGATGATGCTGGACCAATACTGAATATGAAACATGGAGACGTCGTGCCTATATAGAACCTGAAAAAATGTCGATGTCCACCTCATACAGTCCCACCGCGATAAATCCGAACCTATCCTAAACCTCAGGCCCGAACTGGAGCAGCAATCATATCAACGCAAGGCGCACTGCACACTCAAGTATCATTGCGCCAAAACCACGTTGTCCGTCACTCATAACACACAGGTTTCGGCGAGGCTAAAATCAGGGGATCGGGTAAGCCATGCGTACAAATCCCAACCATCGCAAAATAGTGGAAACCATCAAAATTAGAATAAATGAATAACCCGGGGGTAAATCCGCTCGTGGATAAATCGAGCAAAATTCCGTCAGTCATTTGATAATCAAGGTTTTTTCTTCCTTCTTATCATATTTAATTGTTTCTCCTACTTCTTAATTCTATTGTCGAAAATAACAAAAATAAAAGCAATTCCATCAAAAATAAATTTCCGATGGAATTCAATTAAACATCCAAAACTTCCTCGTTTCGTTTTCCTTTTATAGTTTTTTATTCTTTCCCATATTTTTTAATTCTATCATCAGAAATATCGATAATTGAAGGCGATCCCATTCAAATAAACATAATGATGATTTTAAATAAAATAATGAATATTTCGTTTTTCTCTTCTTCTCTTTTGTTTTTAATTATTTTTCCTATTTTTAATTTTAATATTAAATTTAATCGAATATGGCGTCCCGTCCTCGCGTCCGTCGGACACCGTAAAAAGGCCCTGCCAAAGCCCACTCTCAATTTACCACCCCACGGCCAGTCGTTTCGGGAACGGCCCCGGTGTTGGTGGAAAAGAGGTTGAACTGAGCGTGGGGGAAGAGGTAGCCCTTCTCGTCCATTCCTAGGGCTAGTCCTGATGATTGACACATCCGAAATTAGGGATGATTTGAGTACCCCTCATATCTCCCATCCGGTCGGACAAAACTCCCGGCCGATTCCCTCTTAGGAAATGGCTGGCCGGGGGAAATCGGAGTAAGAGGGGCCCCAAACAGGATGCGGTGGCAGCCGGACGGAACCCCCTAGGACCATGGGGGGGGCACTACTGCAGTCCGAGGTATAACGGTCACATGCCGACTGCAAAATCAGACCTTGGGAAGGGTCCAACAGCTAGAAAGAGGAGGAATAGCTGTTGGACACTTGTCCGAACAGAAATAAAAGAGAAAAGAGGGAAAAGGGGAGGAAAAGGAGGAGAATGAGACAAAGGAGGAGGAATGAGTGGAGGGAAATGTGCCGCCAAGTTGGGACTGCAGCGGTAGGGACTGGCAGGTCTCAATGATGACCTCATCCCTCCTAGATCCTAGGAGAGCAGTTCGGATTACATAGATAAGGCCTTTGGGGCATTATCTTTGCAATATCTAAATTTAAGCAACAAAAATAAAGGAAAATGCTGATGTGGGTTGGCCGTTTTTTTTTTTGGCCATAGATCTGAGATCGGATCTCATGGTGGAGGAGATCTAGTTATTTTTTGTGGGCTGACGCAAAACGGCTAGCACCGGAATGAGGTGGTAGCAAAATGGAGGGAAAACAAAAAGAAGGGAAAAAGACAAAACTGCGTATTTGGCCCAAGGTTTGGACGAGATACGCCTGAAAATTAAAAATTGAAGCTAAAGGCTCAAATTTGAGCCAAGGGGGGCTAGGGAGTAGCTCAGAATAATGGGAGTCATGGATCTCAGCCAAATCCAAGGTTGAGATTGTGCCGCCACTTGGAAAAATGTAACGGCCTACTCAAAAGAGGCCTAGACCAGGAAAAAGACAAGAAATGGGCCTCAAGGCCCTTAATCTCTAGTAAAGGCTGCATTTTGGGTTGTGGTACCACAAAAGGCAGCTTTTTTTTATGAAAAGAGGCCGGGGTAGGCCAAGGGGTAGTCCGAGAAGGTGTCGGCCACTCGGACCGCACGTACGTTGGCAAAATGGGGTTCAGGTACCCCCGGAAAAGGCCAAGACCTGAAATTTGGCCTTGGGGGTACCTCGGTCCACCTAGAGGCACTTGGAGAGGACTAGAGGTTGGGCGGTGCACCAGTTTCAGCCTACATAAGCTGAGGGTGCTGACCGCCACTCTCATTTGAGCATGAGAGGAGCCCATGCTGCCAAAATGAGTCCATGAGAGAGTTCTAGCGAGAGTAAGGCAAGGGAGMGAGAGTCGGAGCTAGCCGGAGTCTGGCTATGGTGGTAGAGCTGAGGGAGAAGGCCTAGAGGCTAGGAGGGAGCTAGGAGAGTGGTCCGCCATARCCCTCAGGCTGTGTGATAGGAGGGGAGGCTAYAAGGGGTCCCCTTAGCCCTCCTAGAGGGAAGGACTCCATAGCCTTAGAGGTAGGAGYCTGCCATAGGCTTAAGAAGGAGTGTGGGAGGAGGAGGGCAGAGCTAGGRAGGAAGGRAAACCATATTCAGGGAGYTAGAACCAAGCTTGGGACTCCATTACCTAGAGACCAGCAAGAGGTGAGTGAAAGAGGAGAAAGTCCTCCTCCTTCTTCTCTTCTTCCTCTTCTTCTTCTTCTTCTTCTTCTTCTTCTTCTTCTTCTTTTTCTTCTTCTTCTTCTTTTTTTTCTTTTTCTTCTTCTTCTTCTTCTTCTTCTTCTTCTTCTTCTTCTTCCGCTTCCTCTTCTTCTCTCCCTTCTCATTCTTCTTCTTCTTCTTCTTCCTCCTCCTCTTCTTCCTTCCCTTTTTTTTCCTCTTCATCTTCCTCTTCTTCTCCTCCCCCTTCTTCACCCTCCTCCTCTTACCAAAACTGTGATTTTTGCTGATCTGGTGGTTGTATGTTTTGCGCTTCATTCCGGGATACTTCGGTGATCTTTCTACTAGTGTAGATACTCTCAATCTTGTGTTTTTGTTAATCAGGGTGGTTGTATGTGTTGCGCTTCATTTCGGGATACTTCGGTGATCTTTCTCCTAGTGTAGAAGCTCTCACTCTTGTGGTTTTGCTGATTTGGG
>BFEA01001054.1:136795-146909 GCA_003427395.1 Chara braunii
TTGGCTATGGTGGATGGGTGAAGGAGGTGGTGGAGGAAGAAGGTGGAAGGTGGTCGGCTATGGTGGATGGGTGATGGAGGTGGTGGAGAAAGAAGGTGGAAGGTGGTTGGCTWTGGTGGATGGGTGATGGAGGTGGTGGAGGAAGAAGGTGCAAGGTGGTTGGCTATGGTGGATGAGTGAAGGAGATGGTGGAGGAAGAAGGTGCAAGGTGGTTGGTTGTGGTGGATGGGTGAAGGGGATGGCGGAGGAAGAAGGTGGAAGGAGGTTGGCTATGGTGGATGGGTGATGGAGGTGGTGGAGGAAGAAGGTGCAAGGTGGTTRGCTATGGCAGATCGRTGAAGGAGATGGTGGGGGAGGAAGGTGGAAGGTGGTTGGCTWTGGCGGATGGGTGAAGGAGGTGGTAGAGGAAGAAGGTGCAAGGTGGTTGGCTATGGTGGATGGGTGATGGAGGTGGTGGAGGAAAAAAGTGGGAGGTGGTTGRCTATGGTGGATRGGTGAAGGAGATGGTGGAGGAAGAAGGTGGAAGGTGGTTGGTTATGTTGGATGGGTGATGGAGGCGGTGGAGGAAGGAGGTGCAAGGTGAAGAAGGTGTGAGGTGGCTTGGCTCCGTGTCATCCCCTAACCCAAGCGTCCGGGTTCATCGCCCGACATACTGTTTAACCCCGGAGACAAAACATAGTTTACAACACTTTATCCTACAGCTAAGATGCAGAAAACTCTGATTTTGCAGCAGACACAGTTGGCAGAAAATCGCAGAATTTGCAAATTTGCAGATTATGGCAACCTGCCGTTTTTGCTGGTTTGCTAAGTATGAAAAATCGGAATACGCAGGCCTGTTTCCTACCCCAAATGACCTCAGAATCATCCTAAACGTGGTGGGGCCCCTCACTGTACCATAGGGAAGGCCTCCGCAAAGTTTGACTTCATTCTAACGTCGTTTGGGTTAAGTTGCCTGTTTCGGGCGCCGTGCGGTCTCGAGGTGAACAGTTTGAGAAAGTCCATTTTCTGATTTTTCAGCAAAACGGACTCCGATGGCCTTCTGGGTCTGCAGGCCATCTGTTTATGTCTAGGATATGAGATCTGAGAAATCTCAGCCGTCATATCTCTGTTTTGGCAGGTTTGTCACTGTCGTGCCTCCGGGTCACATTGACCCGTTTTCGTGTTCCGGGCGGTCTTGTGTCGTTGGTTGATCACCTGCCTCTTTTCTAGTGGCAACAGTCTGTGCTAGTCAGATCTCAGCAGCAGTTACAATCCTACAGTTGCTCAGTAAAAAAAAAAACAGCAAAAGTTCAAACAGTTAAAAAATAACAGCCTAACAACTTCCCCAATTACCACGTTCAAATGGAACACGGGGGGCGGTGGGGGGGGGTGAAAAGCATGCGGTACTCCGAATAGAGCACAGAGAGGGGTGGCGCTTCACATGGGAGTGAGGATTAAGGTTAATCAAGCACTAATCATTACCAAAATGCTGGGAAATGCAAAAATTCATATTGCGATTTGCACCCAAGTGGAGGGAAGAAGAAAAATTGAGAGTGAAGTGAGTAAAACTCACTCTCATGCATGGAAACTCAAACGGGAAAGTGGCGATTTACATAGGAGTGAGGATTAAGGCTAATCAAGCACTACTCGACACCAAAATGTTGGGAAATGCAATAAATCAAATTGCGATTTGCACCCAAGTGGAGAGAAGAAGAGAAATTGAGAGTGGAGTGAGTAGAACTCACTCTCATGCATGGAAACTCAAGGGGGAGAGTGGTGATTCACATGGGGGTGAGGATTAAGGCCAGTCAAGCACTACTCATCACCAAAATGCTGGAAAGTGCAAGAAATCAAATTGCGATTTGCACCCAAGTGGAGAGAAGAAGAAAAATTGAGAGTGGAGTGAGTAAAACTCACTCTTATGCATGGAAACTCAAGGGGGAAAGTGACGATTCACATGGGAGTGAAGATTAAAACTAATCAAACACTACTCATCACCCAAACATCAAGATGATCAAGAACTAAAGTTGCGATTTACATCCAAGTGAACGATTCGAGAGAAAGTGAGAGTTGGGTGAGTAGAACTCACTCAAATGCAATGACAAGGGGGCAAGTGGCGATTTACATGGGAGTGAGGATTAAATTTAATCAAACACTACTCATCACCAAAATGCTGGGAAATGCAAAAAATCAAATTGCAATTTGCACCCAAGTGGAGAGAAGAAGAGAAATTGAGAGTGGAGTGAGTAGAACTCACTCTCATGCATGGAAACTCAAGGGGGAAAGTGGCGATTTACATAGGAGTGAAGATCAAAGCAAATCTAGCACTAATCATCACCCAAACATAAAGATGATCAAAAATTAAAATTTYCAATTTTTATCCAAGTGAAAGATTGGAGARAAAGTGAGAGTTGGGTGAGTTMTACTCACCMAAATGCATGAAATGACAAGGGGGAAAGTGACGATTTACATAGGAGTAAAAATCAASGCAAATCTAACACAAATCATCACCCAAACATCAAGATGATCAAGAACTGAACTTGCGATTTACATCCAAGTGAACGGTTAGAGATAAAGTGATAGTTTGATGWGTARAACTCACCCAAATGYGTGAAATGACGAGAGGGAAAGTGRCGATTTACATAGGAGTGAAGATCAAGGCAAATCTAGCACTAGTCATCACCTAAACATCAAGATRATCAAGAACTAAAGTTGCGATTTACGTCCATGTGAAAGATTGRAGAGAAAGTGAGAGTTGGGTGAGTAGAAYTCACCCAAATRCATTAAATGACAAGGGGGAAAGTGACGATTTACMTAGGAGTGAARATCAAGGCAAATCTAACACTAATTATCACCCAAACATCAAGATGATCAAAAACTCAAGTTGCGATTTACATCKAAGTGGAAGATTGGAGAGAAAGTGGGAGTTCGGTGAGTAGAGCTCACCCAAATGCATGAAATGACAAGGGGGAAAGTGGCGATTTACATAGGAGTGAAGATCAAAGCAAATCTCGCATTAATCATCACCCAAACATCAAGGTGATCAAGAACTAAAATTGTGATTTACATCCAAGTGGAAGATTGAAGAGAAAGTGAGAATTGGGTGAGTAAAACTCACCCAAATGCATGTAATGACAAGGGGGAAACTAGCGATTTACGTAGGAGTGAAGATCACAACAAACCTAGCACTAATCATCACCCAAACATCAAGATGATCAATAACTAAAATTGCGATTTACATCCAAGTGGAAGATTGTAGAGAAAGTGAGAGTTGGGTGAGTAGAACTCACCAAAATGCATGTAATGACAAGGGGGATAGTGGCGATTTACGTAGGAGTGAAGATCAAGGCAAATCTAACACTAATCATCACTCAAACATCAAGATGAAGAAGGAGAAGAGAAAGAAGAAGAAGAAGAAGAAGAAGGAGAAGAAGGAGAGGAAGAGGAAGAAGAGGAAGAGGAAGAGGAGGAGGGAGAAGAAGGAGAGGAAGGACAAGAAGAAAAATGAGAGGAAAAAGAAAAAGAGGAGGGGGAAGAAGAAGAGGAAGAGGGAGAGGAAGAAGAGGAAAAGGAAGAAAAAGGGGAGGAAGAGGAGGAGGAAGAAGAAGGGGAAGAGGAAGAGGAGGAAGAAAGAAAAAAGAAAAAAAAAGGAGAAGAAAAAGGAGGAGGAAAACGAGTCCCTCCTCTCCACTCACCTTCTTGGTGTCTTGGGGTGGAGTACCAATCTTGATGAAGATCTTCCCCTCCTTGCTCAACCACCCCCTTGGCTATGGCTTCCTTCCCCTTCAAACCCTTCTCCTCCTTCCTCTCTCACTCCCTTCCAAGTTGCCACAAACTCCAACCACTATGGCTATGGAGTACTTCCCTCTAGGAGGGCTAATGGGGACTCCCTCTAACCTTTCTCTCTTCCTCACAGCCTGGGAGCTATGGCGGATCACCTTCCCTACTACCACTAGCCTATAGAGTCCTTCACACTAGCTCACAGTCTCCTCTCAACTCCCAAACTGGCACGGGTTCCCCTCACTTCACTCCTAGCGAGTGTGGTGCTCTTATGGGCACGTTTGGGCAGCATGGGCACTCCTCATGCAAATGGGAGTGTGGCGGACTAAACTCCCAGCTTATGTAGGCTGAAACCAGCAGTCCAGCCAGCCCATGGGCCTCCCTATGTGCCCCAAAGTGAACCGAGGTACCCCCATGACCAATTTTCACCACTAGGTCTCTCCGGGGGCACCTGGGCCTCATGTTGGTCAGGTACATGCAGTCCGAGTGGTTGGTACCAACTCGGACAGCCCCT
Source organism: Chara braunii (assembly GCA_003427395.1). NCBI lineage: Eukaryota > Viridiplantae > Streptophyta > Charophyceae > Charales > Characeae > Chara > Chara braunii. The sequence continues at coordinate 141,069 of BFEA01001054.1, forward strand.
TAGGCCTCTTTTCAGCCTCATGCGACTTGAAAAATGTTGCCCCCTTGAGTCCAAAGCCCAAGGGACAGCCTACTTGAAGGCCTTTTTCTCGACTTTTTTTTTGTGGGGGGCCTCCCTTGGGTAGGCCGGAGCATTTTTCCATGTGGCGACGCATTTTCAGCCTTGAATCAGACTGAGATCCAAGACCAGCATTATTTCGAGCTACCCGATGGTGGTCCTTGCTTCAAATTTGAGCCCCCAAGTTCAATTTTCCAATTTTTTGTGCATCTAGCTCTCTTTTTGAGCCAAATGCACAGTTTTGTCTTTTTTCTTTTTTTTCTTTCTTTCCATTTTGGGCTGCCACCTCACTCCGGAACTAACCATTTTGAGTTGGTCCACAAAAAAAGGTTGTTTCCTCTCCACCATTAGATCTGATCTCAGATCCATGGTCAAAAAGAAAACCGGTCATTTCTCCTTTGCATTTTCTCTCATTTTTGCTTTTTTAATTCAGATATTGTGGAGATATGGCCCCAATGGCCATATCTCAACAATCCGGCTTCCCTTCCCTCATTCTAGGTGAGATGAGGTGATCATTGGGACCTGCCAGTCCCTACTACAGCAGTCCCAATAGGCCGACACATCCTCCTCCACCTTTTTCTCCCGTTTTGTTTCATTCTCACTCCATTTCTCCCCATTTTTTTTTTCTTTTTCTTTTAATTTTGTTATGACAAGTATCAAATAGTTGTGCCCTCCCTTTGTAGGCCTTGGAACCTTATTCATGACCAGGTTCATGGCCGGTTGTTGGCCGTTACATTGTGGACTTCAAAAATTGCCCTCCATGCTCCTAGGGGGCTTCATTTTGCCGCCGTTTGTTCGATTTTGAGCCCTTTTGCTCCGATTTTTTATGGCAGCCTTTTTTCTTATGTTGGGCCTCTTGAAGCTCCATTTTCACATGCTTGGCTAGTATGAAATATCTCGGACTGCTGGGCAGCCCTCCCAACTCCCGTTTTTCTTTTCTTTTTACCGCTCGGCCTCCCGTTTGGGCCTCACCAGTGCTTGCACTAGTGGTGTTAATATTTCCCACCGTCAAGACCTTCGATCTTGACAGAGCCGTTGGCCTTACGCAACCACTCCCTACGTTGGCTTGTGGTTATTTCCTTGGTACACCTCAAGTCCCCGCCACTTCCCCGTACTAGTCCCTCGTTTTTTTTTTTTTGCCCCGTCGGCTGTGCTGCCGGCGCACGTCCCACTTTTCGACTTTTATTATTTGGGCCCACTTGGTCCCCGACAACATCCCGGACGACGTGCTATTTTTATTTTGGGACCCCCTTGCCCCCAACAATCCCGATACTTCTTCCTTGGGTACTGCGCGCATGCCGATTTCCATTGGCCGTGAGATCTCATCTTACGGTCACCATTTACCACCCCAACTTTTCCTATGCCTGCGGTACCATTTCTTAGCCTTTTGGACATGCCGCGACCCATTTCCCCTTGGCCTAGGCATCCTCATGCAGTCCGTTTATTTCTCGGACTGCATTCATGGTCATTCTCCTAGTCCCACAGCCCCACAACTTGCCCCATGCTAAAAGAAAATGAAGTGTTTGATTTTCACGTGCACCTAGGTTCAATATTGACTCCCGGTGCACCTAAAACATTTGTTTGGCATCCCCCATGCAATCCATTATTTTTCGGTTGCATGGGGCCTTGATTTTTCTTGATTTTTTCTGCAAAATCAGGAAAAACCCAAAGTACTTTATTACCGACATATGCCAGAATGAATCTGGTCACAAAAGTATCCCCTAGGTGACCGTTTTTGGCTATTAGTGCCCTTTTGACTTTTCCCCTTCTCTTTTCTTTTTCTTTTCTTTTTCTTTTCTTTTCTTTTCCTCCACTTGTGTACATTAGGGACTCATCAGTCCCTACTTGCTGCAGTCCCAACTGACGGCCGACTCACTCATCCTCTCTTTCTTCCTTTTTTTTTTTTTTTTTTTTTTTTTNTTTTTTTTTTTACATGTCAAGTGTCAAGTAGCCGTTAAGGCCCTTTTCTAGGCTCCTCCTCTTAGTTTTGACCCTTCTCATCCTCAAGGGGCAGTCCGTTATTTCTCGAACTATGCTTGTGGTCTTTCCATGTCATGGGAGCCTCCGTTTGCCTCTATCTGTTCCAAACGGTAGACCCCCATAGGCAGAGAAAGAAGTTAGATTAACTCAAATGATTAATAACAGGATAAAAGAGATGGATAGTAAGCGGGAGGAGGATAACAAGAAGATATGGGAGAGGTTGGGGAAGGGGAAAGAAGCGAAAAAGGTGGAGAGTGATAAGGCTACAACGAATGGAGAAAATAAGAAGCGGGGACAAGACGAGGTCGAGGGTGCTGCGACAGTGCCACCCTCGACACCAAGGCAAAAGGTCAACAAGAATAGAGCACTGGACGCGGGCCTGCTGCTGATGAACTTGGACACTGTGCAGTGGAACCAAACGATGCAGAGCCAGATGTTTGAGCGAGCGCAAGCACAACAGAATGTGATGTTCAAGCGCATGATGAGCATGATCGAGAAGATTGAATCAAAGCAGGTGATCCATCCTATGTCAGCAACTGCTCCAACTGCGCACAGTCAGCAGAATGGACCGGCACCACCTCCTGCTCAGACAACGGCTGCCAGGGCCACGGAAGAACCTGCAAACCGTCCTCCGAACATCCGTATCATTCCCCCGGTAGACCCTGTTCCTCTGTCCCGACGCTCTCCTTCCGAAAATGTTGGACCTTCACGTCCCGTTCGTCCTACCTCTCCACCTGTGGTCCAGCAGCAACCACCTCTTAGTCCTTCTCTGCCACACTCTTCACCCCCACCCCCTCCCCCTCCTGTTCACAGATCTGCGGGTGTAACTATTCGTGAACCAGTCGAGCAAGTAGGCAATCGGCCAGTCACTCGTAGTACGGCCGCTACACCAGGTAATCAAGGGCATAACGAGTCGGGCCCTTCAAGAGAGCAGAACATCCGGACCCTGGAGGAAGGGAGGTCGACCGGTAGGTTGGCTGATGTCTTTGCCTCCGTGGCTGGGACTGCAGAACGAGTCATAGGGTCCCTCTCAGCGGTCATATTGGGTACTTCATCGGGGTTGGGGTTTGACTGGGTACGGGAAGGAAGGAAGGCGGTGGTGGTGCAACCAGGCCCTGGTGGGAGAAGGCAGTATCGTGCAGATATGGAAAGAGAGCTTACAGCAAAATACAAAAACGAGCTGGTGGAGCTATATAAGAAGGATAAGATCAAGTACCACAACAAGAAGCAGGYTGTGGATGATTTAACCGATATTCGTGTACGAGACKCGTATRGTGACAACASGGAGGAAGAGGCCGAGGAGGAGCACGTTSAAGAAACAACAGAGGAAACTCAAGACGAGAATCCTTCTTGAAGTCCTATCAAGACCCCGAGTGGCTATRGCAGCAGGTGCATGAGGTGCAGGCCGCGCGTCTCATGAGGAAAGATAAGGGATGCAAAAGAAGATGGTTGGAACAAAAGATACGACTGTTCGTGTTGCTCCTTGGTTCTGGCTGGCCAAGTACGGTGGGGTACGAAGTTTCTTGACCAGTGGATTGCGTCGATAGAAGGAGGATATGATATTTGTGAGGAAAAGGGGTGTTGTATGTATGTCCTTATTTCGCCYTGGTACAAGGCGACGTACATTGGATCAAYGTGTAGGGGAGTTTTGGAGAGATGGGAGGAGCATGCTACTTTTGGTAGTCAGGCCAAATCTAGGAGAAACCATAAGCYGAGGASGTGGTTGACGGTCAAAGGGTGGGAGAGCTATRTAGCTATTYCGCTGCTAACCACCACGATCGACGAACTGAGAAATGTGGARCACTCTTACATTGCTAGATGGACGCCGGTTCTCAACACACAGAGAAAAAAACGAAGGTGTGGGAATAAGAGGAAGGGGAGAAGGGAACGCAAGGCTTATCTTAGGAACAGGATTTCGAWGCCCAGCGTTTCTGATAAGAGTCTCCTATCCTGGGAAATATCCCCCGGTAGTGCACTTCTCCCCCCTACTCCAGTTAAAACCTTCTCTTTGGTCCGCGCTCTAAGTAATGTTATTTCCTCAAAGTGTTTTTTTGCCACTGTTAGAACTACTGGAGGGGGTTTCTTCTTTGATAGATGGGGACGCCTGAGAAAGCTACTTGGGTGGTCAATAATGGAATGGGATGGCCAAATGATTTTTTTGAAGGATGCTAAGCACCGTCTGTCCTAATCTCACTCTTACAGTTGCCCTCATCCAGGAAGATGCTATACGATTTTGAAATTGGTGCACTTATTAAACTCTATAACTGCACCGAGTCTTTTGGCAATGGGAGAACCAGAGCCATCTTGAAGGGAATCGTTGGGCGCGTACTAAAGAAGAAATGTGGATTCAAATGTCTAACTACTATAATAATTAAAGCAGTTTTTTCTCATTTAATTGTGAAACAGAAATGTATCCGGGTGGTAAGGAGAGAAGTCGGGAGACGGTGTCAGCCGCAATATGTAGTTGAGTTCATGATCTCGCGCTTATGTTTTGTGTGGAAGAGCACGAGGACGATTGGGGATCATCCACATAACCATAGGTACATGGCTAAGGGAGTGGATTTTGAATGTGTCTGTGCTTCACAAGACTCTACCCTGCCTAGGAATAATGACGGCCATGTCTGCTTTCGTTTTTCTAATTTTGTTGAACTGCCTAGCGTTCTAAGTAACTCAAGGAATGCATTACCACCAGTAAAGGAAGTTACTAAAGGCTCCATTAAAAGGATTCTGGAACGCAGCTTGGAGAGTTGCCCAGGGGCACCCTCAATTCGGAATCAGGAACTGTTAAGCTGCTTGAGGGAATGTGGTTGAGAGGTTAGTTCCAGAACTGAACTATTAATGGACTGGAAAGGAAAATTGGGTCGTTTGGTGGCTTGCCCTATAGTCCACAATATCGACAATACGTTTGTGTGTTGCAGAGCTATCTACTCTCAGGCTCTGGCTAAGCTGTTTTGGGAAAACTCGGGATTTGAGGTGGTTGATTCCAGTCAAAATGAAGTTTTGTGCGAATGTAGTAAAGAATATGGAGCCATAAATGCCACCAAGATTGCCCTATGGGATGGCAAGGGCGTACTTGGTAATTGTTATGGTATTCCAAAACATAAGGATATTTCCAGGTGGCGACCAATTTCACCATCGTTCGCTGAACCTGGGGTTAAGGCGTGCAAAATAGTGGCGAGAGCTATTAATTTCCTATTGTGGAGCCTCTTATCCAAATCTCATTTCAACTTGAAGTCTACCAATCTTCTCAAACCACGAATCATGGGGATTGATAAACGAGTTGCTAAATGGTCGGATGGTTGTTTGTTAGCTGCAAGCTTCGACACTAAAGAAACGTTTACTAGGCTTCCGCACAAGTCAATTTTAGAAGCCGTGAATTGGGTGTGTGACTGGGCAGTGGGCGAAGGATACAAATGTGTGCGGATCAACATGTTTGGTAAAGGGGCAAGCTTCTCTAAAAGCTTTGGTGAAGGCGGTTAGGTAACCCTCAAGTTTTCTGCTATCACGCAATTTGTTGAGTTTGACCCTCGACACACGTATGCATGCGTTGCTAGGAGAATCATCAAGCAAGTCGTCGGTATCCCGATGGGAAAAAACTCGAGTCTGTCACTAACATGTTTGTTGTGTTCGTTCAATGAGTTTACTTTTTTAAAGCCTCTTGGAGCAGATGTGAGGTACATATCAGGTCTCAGATTGGTAGATGATGTTAGCATCTTCGTTYTGTTACCCAAAAGTGATGATGCCTCAAGARGCAAGGGGGCCAGTTTGATAGATGAATTCCTCCATGCCTATGACCCMAMCYTT
>BFEA01001054.1:162089-184118 GCA_003427395.1 Chara braunii
TGAAGCGCAACACACACAAGCATCAGATTCATCAAAAAGACAAGATTGGTAGCATCTACACTAAGGGAAAGTACACCGAAGTATCCCGGAATGAAGCGCAACACACACAAGCATCAAATTCATCAAAAACACAAGTTTGAGAGTATCTACACTAGGGGAACGTTCTCCGAAGTATCCCGAAGTGAAGCGCAACACACACAAGCATCAGATTCATCAAAAAGACAAGATTGAGAGCATCTACACTAAGGGAAACTACACCGAATAATCCAGGAGTGAAGCGTGACACAGACAAGAATCAGATTCATCAAAAAGACAAGATTGAGAGCATCTACACTAGGCAGAAGTACACCTAAGTATCCCGAAGTGAAGCGCAACACACACAAGCATCAAATTCATCAAAAATACAAGATTTAGAGCATCTACACTAGGGGGAAGTACACCGAGGTACCCCGGAGTGAAGCGCAACACACACAAGCATCAAATTCATCAAAAAGACAAGTTTGGGAGCATCTACACTGGGGGGAAGTACACCGAAGTATCCTGGAATAAATCGCAACATACACAAGCATCAAAATCAGAAAAAAAACAAGTTTAGGAGCTTCTACACTAGGGGAAAGTACATCAAAGTATCCTGGAGTGAAGCGCAACACACACAAGTATCAAATTTATCAAAAAGACAAGATTGAGAGTATCTACAATAGGGGGAAGTACACCGAAGTATCCCGGAATGAAGCGCAGTACACACAAGCATCAGACTCATCAAAAAGACTAGATTCGGAGCATCTATACTCAGGGAAAGTACACCGAAGTATCCCGGAGTGAAGCTTAACACACACTAGCATCAGATTTATCAAAAGACAAGTTTGGGAGCATCTACAATAGGGGAAAGTACACCGAAGTATCCTTGAGTGAAGCGCAACGCACACAAGAATTAGATTCATCAAAAAGACAAGATTGAGAGCATCTACACTAGGGGGAAGTACATCGAAGTATCCCGGAGTGAAGCGCAACACACACAAGTATCAGATTCATCAAAAAGAAAAGATTGGTAGCATCTACACAAGGGGAAAGTACTCCGAAGTATCCCGGAATCAAGCGCAACTCATACAAGCATTACATTCATCAAAGAGACAAGATTGAGAGCATCTACACTAGGGGGAAGTACACCGAAGTATCCCGGAATGAAGCGCAACACATACAAGCATCAAATTCATCAAAGAGACAAGATTGAGAGCATCTACACTAGGGGGAAGTACACCGAAGTATCCCGGAGTGAAGCGCAACACACACAAGCATCAGATTCATCAAAGAGGCAAGATTGACAGCATCTACACAAGGGGAAAGCACACCTAAGTATCCTGGAATGAAGCGCAACACGTACAAGCATCAAATTCATAAAAAAAACAAGATTGAAAGCATCTACTCTAGGGGAAAGTACTCCGAAGTATCTCGGAATGAAGCGCAACACATACAAGCATCAGATTCATCAAAGAGACAAGATTGATAGCATCTACACTAGGGGGAAGTACACCGAAGTATCCCGGAGTGAAGCGTAACACACTCAAGCATCAAGTTCATCTAAAAGAGAAGATTCGCAGCATCTACATTAGGGAAAAGCACACCGAAGCATCCTGGAATAAAGCGCAACACATACAAACATCAAATTCGTAAAAAAGACAAAATTGGTAGCATCTACACTAGGGGAAAGTACTCCGAAGTATCCTAGAATGAAGCGCAACACATACAAGCATCAGATTCATCAAAGAGACTAGATTGAGAGCATCTACACTAGGGGGAAGTACACCGAAGTATCTCGGAGTGAAKTGCAACACACACAAGCATTAGATTCAKCAAAGAGACAAGATTGAGAGCATCTACACTAGGGGGAAGTACACCGAAGTATCCCGGAGTGGAGCGCAATACACACAAACATCAGATTAATGAAAAAAACAAGTTTGACATCATCTACGCTAGGGGAAAGCACACCGAAGTACCCCAGAGTGAAGCGAAACACACACAAGCACCAGATTCATCAAAAAGACAAGATTGGCAGCATCTACACTAGGGAAAAGCACACCAAAGCATCCCGGAATGAAGCGCAACACATATAAGCATCAGATTCATCAAAAAGACAAGATTGGTAGCATCAACACGAGGGGAAAGTACTCAAAAGTATCCCAGAATGAAGCGCAACACATACAAGCATTAGATTCATCAAAGAGACAAGATTGGTAGCATCTACACTAGGGAAAAACACACCGAAGTATCCCGGAGTGAAGCGCAACACACACAAGCATAGGATTCATCAAAGAGACAAGATTGAGAGCACCTACACTAGGGGGAAGTACACCGGAGTATCCCGGAATAAATCGCAACATACACAAACATCAAAATCAACAAAAATCGCAGTCTTGGCAAGAGGAGGAAGATGAAGAGGGAGCTGAAGGAGAAGGAGAGGAAGAAAAAGAAGAAGAAGAGGAAGAAGAAGAAGAAGAAGAAGAAGAAGAAGAAGAAGAAGAAGAAGAAGTAGAAGAGGGAGAGGAAGAGGAAGAAGAAGAAGAAAAAGAAGAAGAAAAAGAAGAAGAAGAAGAAGGAGGACTTCCTCCTCTTTCACTCACCTCTTGCTGGTCTTCTAGGCAATGGAGTCCCAAGCTTTGTTCTAGCTCCTTGGGTATGACTCCCTTCCTCCCAAGCTCTCTCCTCCTCCTCCCACACCTCTCGTTAAGCTATGGCAGGCTCCTACCTCTAAGGCGATGAAGTCCTTCTCTCTAGGAGGGCTAAGGGGACCCCTTCTAGCCTCTCCTCCTACCTCACAGCCTGAGGGTTATGGCGGACCACTCTCCTAGCTCCCTCCCAGCCTCTAGGCCTTCTCCCGCAGCTCTATCACCATAGCCAGGCTCCAGGCTAGCTCCGACTCTCTCTCCCTTGCTTTACTTTCACTAGGGTTCTCTCATGGACTCATTTTGGCAGAACGGGTTCCTCTCATGCTCAAATGAGAGTGGCAGCCTGCACCTTCGACTTATGTAGGTTGAAACTGGTGCACCGACCAACCTCTACGCCTCTCCAAGTGCCTCTAGGTGGACCGAGGTATCCCCAAGGCCAATTTTCCGGTTTAGGCCTCTCTGGAGGTAACTGGGCCTCCTTTTGGCCAGGTACATGCAGTCCGAGTGGCCGGTATCTTCTCGGACTACCCCTTGGCCTACCCCGGCCTCTTTTTAGTTCAAAAAGAGCTGCCTTTTGGGGTACCACTACCCAAAATGCAGCCTTTACTGAAAATTAAGGGCCTAAAGGCCCATTTCTTGTCTTTTTCCCTGGTCTAGGCCTCTTTTGGGTAGGCCATTGCATTTTCCCAAGTGGCGGCACAATCTCAGCCTTAGATTTGGATGAGATCCATGACTCCCATTACTCCGAGCTACTCCCAAGCTTCCCTTGGCTCAAATTTGAGACTTTAGCTTCAATTTTCAATTTTCTGGTGTATCTGGTCCAAGCCTTGGGCCAAATACTCAGTTTTGTCTTTTTCCTCTCTTTGTTTTCCCTCCATTTTGTTGCGACCTCATTCCGGAGCTAGATGTTTTATGCCAGCTCATAAAAAATGGCTAGATCTCCTCCACCATGAGATCAGATTTCAGATCTATGGCCCAAAAAAAAACTGGCCCACTCACATTAGCATTTTTCTTTATTTTTGCTACTTAAATTCAGATATTGTAGAGATAATGCCCCAAGGGCCTTATCTCTGCAATCCGGACTGCCCTCCTAGGATCTAGGAGGCATGAGGTCATCATTGAGACCTGCCGGACCCTACTGCTACAGTCCCAACTTGGCGACACATTTTCCTCCACACATTCCTCCTCCTTTGTCTCATCCTCCTCCTTTTCCTCCCCCTTTTCCCTCTTTTCTCTTTTATTTTCGTTGGGAGAAGTGTCCAACAACTATTTCTCCTCTTTCTAGTTGTTGGACCCTACCCAAGGTCTGATTTTGCAGCCGGCATGTGGCCGTTGTACCTCAGACTGCAGTAGTGGCCCCCCCCATGGTCCTAGTGGCTCCGTTTGGACACCGTCGCTTCCAGTTTGAGGCCCCCTTGCTCCGATTTTCTTCGGCCAGCCATTTCCTCATGCGGGGGCCATCGGAGTTTTGTTTTTCTTGGCCTGGCTGATCCGGAATAACCTGAACTGCCGGCCTGGCCCCCCTCACCGCCGCTACTCCCTCTTCTCCTTCTCCTTGGCACCTCCCACTTGCTTCCACTAATGCTTGCACTAGTGGTGTTAATATTTTTGACCGTTAAGATCTCCGATCTCGACGGCGCCACTTGTTTTATTATTTTATGCACCACACGCCGTTCCGCCACTTTTTCCGTGGAGCGTCACAGGTCCCCGCCACTTGTCCCGCACTAGCCCGCGACACTAGTCCCGCCGGTACCTGTCCCGTCCTGCCGGTGGCCTCGCTGGTACTGCATTTTTTTTTGCTCGATCCTTCTTGGTCCCCGCCACCATTCCCATGTTAGTACCATATTTTGCTTGGTTCCGGGTGGTCCCCGACACTTCGTCCTGCCAGCACCGCGCAGTCCCTTGGTCCCTTGTGGTCCCTGGCACTTTGTGTTGCTGGTACCACACCGTTCCTTTGTCTCGCGTGGTTCCTGGTACTTTGCCGCACCGTTCCTTTGTGTCGCGTGGTTCCTAGTACTTTGTCCTGCCGATACCGCACCATTCCTTTGCCTCGCGTGGTTCCTGGTACTTTGTCCTGCCGGTACCGCACCTATTCTTGATGTTCCTGAAGTCTTTCCGCCTCACGACAATCTCCTTTCCTCGTTTTCTTTGCGTCCACACATCGTTCTTTTTTGGATGCTGGTCCCAGCCTAGCCTGTGGCTTCCTTGGCCCTCTTATCGCTATGTCCTAGTGGCCCGCCTGGCCCGGCTACCTTTTCTCATGCTGATGCCTTACGCCCTATTCCCCTCTGCCTCTTCTTCTCCTTTTGCAGCGTGCGTCTTTTGCTACTACTTTTTTCGGCGGTCCTTCTACGTTTTCGGGGGGAGGATCGCCTTCACTATTTTCTTACAGTCCTTTGCCACTTCCTGCTTCAACAATTCCTTCCTAGTTCGAGGGTCTCGGCGACTTCGGGCAGCCTCTGGCTACCTATTGTCCGCACTTGCGTCTTTGATTCTACTAGCATCCTTGCCTCCGGTTTTCTCTGCCCTGCACAAAGTGGTCATATTCAGCCTCTCGAGTGACGGGAAGTCATTCGGGACTCACCAGTCCCGACATATTTCCCCCACTCATTCGTGATGTTCTCATCGCGCACCAATTCATAGTTAGTGGGGAATTTGGAGTGATAGACAGACGGAGAGGGGGGCAGGGTGAGGTGGGTAGTTAGCTTGTCAGGGTTCTTTTTTGTCTTTTCTCATTCTTTTCTCGGGTTTTTTCTGCAATTTTTCGTCCCTTAGAGCGGAGGAGGGTATGGGGGAGTCAAGGTTCTTCTTCATCTTTTAGACCAGGTTGCTCATTTCCATCATAGCTCTGCCTCTTTATCTTTCCTTCAATCGAGGCACGAACTTCCTCTTCAACCCACTCTGTATACTCAGCAGGGCAGCCCATAATTCTTTCGACTCCAGTAATCACGAAGCAGACGAGACCCTCCTCGCCTCATACACTTAACTGCTGACGTGCTGGTTTTATTCCCAGGGTGACAATTTGTTGTCATAGCACAATTTGGTTTTCTCATTGTATGCCTTGGCATTGTGGATTAACAAATTGTAGGCAAGTTTTCGGATGTGGCTCAATGTCAGGCATTTGCTCCGGAAGGGGGATGTTCGTTCAGTACAGCCGGCGCCTTTGCTGCAATGCTACCCACTTTGAATCAATGAACACAGGCACAACTCCCCTAAGTGTTTTGTAATCTCAAATCTATCTTCCCATTTCATTGAGAAAACATTCTCGAGTAGACTCCCTTTCAGTTTCGTCGCATTCATTACCCTTGGAAGATCCACAAACAATCCGCTCTTCATATTTTCAATACATCTTCCCCTCCCCGAGGCTCAGGCTTAGCCAATTCCTCATGCATCTCCGTGGTTCGTTTTCTCCGGTTTTTCTCATGCCCTGCCAGTTCCTCATGCATATCACCCTTTTGTCCTTTCTTGCCTCTTCACTTGGTTGGCTTCCCATGCGTGATGTTTGGCTCATTCCACATGCATTTCTCTTCTTAGGCATCTTATCAAACCTTCTCCTCAGGCCCATGCAATACCAATTACTCATCCATTTCCAACCTGTCACGTCTTATGCAAAGTCAATCATGCCAATCTTTTCTTTCCCAATCATCCTGCCAGGTTCTTTTCTTAGGTTCATACCATTCACTTGCTCGACTCTTTTCTGCTCTGGCATCCTGCCAGACCCTCTTTTCTCAGGCCTCGAGCAAGCCAATTTCAAGCATCTTTACCAGGCCCCCCTTTTTCTCAGGCCTGTGCACATCCAATTACGGGTATTTTTCTGTTTCGGGCATCCTGCCAGGCCCCCCTTTTTCTCAGACCCATGCGCAACCAATTACAAGTTTTCTTTCATGCGTATTTATTGCTTAGATGACACAACTTCCCCCCACTCAAAACGCGATGTCCCCATCGTGCAACTGATTCTCACTCGGAGGTACGCAGACCTTTGGCCCGCCGACCGCAAGTCAAGGACACAAGCCCATCTGTTTCACAAAGGGAAGAGTGATCAGTTCCTCCCCAGCGGACGACGCCTCATCCTTCTACCCGGTCCGACCTTTCTTCTCTTACGTGGCGAGCATCGATACCAAGGTTCCTCCTCACGTTTGTCAAGTAGGTCCAATCCAAGCCTACCAGGGCCTCGTCTAGCCTTAAAAGTGTTCCTCGCGAATCGTTCCTCCCGAGTGGTGATTTTCTGGATTCTGGCCTCTTCCTTTCAAGAGAGTTGGGACTCTCAATTAGTCCGCGAGTGCAGTTACGAAGACCTTGCAATTAGTCCTGAAACGGTTGTAATATTCCGGCAGGGCAATGTCAATGCCCCGTGGTGGTGGCGGATTCCACCCGCTACCTCGCCCAGCCTTTCCCCTTCGACAGTGCCACCCAACTTAGCACGGGCAGCCGAGGTCCGATCCAAACGGCCATGGCACCCCTCTATGACATGGCGTGTGGCTGGAGAGTAGCAAATTAGACTAGATGAGAATGGTTCTCTCGCCCATTTGGCTCTCTCGCCCTTTGACGTTTAGGCGTTCAACAGGAGACACAATTCGAACTCCCCAACTAGAGTTCATTGTCAGGGGTGGTTCGGACGACCGGCACCGATCCAAGTGGTAGGTGCCTTGATCCTTTAACCCTTATCCTCTTAAAGGAGGAGCAGGTCACGCTGAGACGTTTTCCCTTAAAGGGATAGAGGTCTTGGGGTCGCGGTGCATGCACCGGTATCCCCCTCTTGCTGAGGCCAAAGACTAGAAGAAAATGGGAATTCCATTTCAATTTTTTTTCCATGGTTGGCCCGACGATCTTTCTTCCAAGTTGCTTAGGGTCCCCCATTTATGCCATGCAATTTCCAATACTCATTCCAATGCCAATGCTCAATCTCAGTCCAATGCTCAATCCAAATTCGATGGTCAATGCAATGTCTCTTCCGGGGGCTGAGTCCAATATCTTTTTCAAGGCTGAGTCCAATATTTTTTCCAAGGCTGAGTCCGGTATCTTCTTCAAAGCTCAGTCCCTCTTAATGTATTTTTCTAGGGCCCAGTTTTTTGCAATCTCTTTTTCAAGCCCGGCTCTTTCCAATCTCTTTTCCAGACTCAGCTTCTTTCAATTTCATGCGCCTCAAGCAGTCATGTAGAGGGACCCCGGGGCCAATTCCAAAGAATGACCCTTGTCAGGGGCCATTCCGAACAACCTGGTTAGGGTCGTTCTTTCCAATTTCAAGTCGAACAGTCTGGTTAGGGCCGTTCTTGTCCATTGCAATGGTACAACCTGGTTAGGGTTATCCTTGTCTATTCTAATTGGACAACTTGGTTAGTCTCATCCTTGTCTATTTCAATTGGACAGCCTGGTTAGGGTCATCCTTGTCCATTGCAATGTTAGCGCCCGAGGGGGTGGACCTCGAGGACACGGATCCTATTCTCGTCTCGGGGGTTAGAAGGTGGTCATCCTTTCGGGTTTTTACGCATGATTCTTCTTCTTTCTCTTATCATTTGCTCTTATTATGTTCATCCATACATCCGACTTAGCGTCTAATGCTCAAGTTGAGGCTCATGACCCCAAGCAGCACTAGCCCGCCCGACCGTTCAACCATTACCAGGAATGCTGAATGATTTCAATGTTTCCTTGCCACTTTTCTGGCTTCTCATACCCTCTTCAATGCTCTGGCCTTGTCTGGGATTGGTTGGGTTAGGGTCCTTGGGAAGAGTGTGCTTCTTTACCCATAGGTCCCCTAACCTCTCACAAGAACTCATGCAACGACTCATCCAATCATGGGTACATATTTCAAAAGGAAAATTGTTGCCATCAATTTTTATTTCAGCCTTCAATAGTCCTCATGCCCTTGCCCGTCTTCTCAGAGTCAATCATCCCCGGTCCCTTTCTTACTACCAAAGGCTCACATTTCTCAAAAAAAGGAGCGAGTACTTATACAAAGTAGCAATGGTCCCTCATCCCCTACTAGTCTCCCCAATCCTAAAAAAAAACAAGTATGTCGCAGTCCTTAAAAAAAACAGGGAGACAAAGTTCGAATGCAAGGCCAACATTACGGACTTGTCTCATTTAACTGCTTCTACTATCCCTTTGCCTTACCCTTAACCAGACTCCAGTCATTCACCAGTCTAGTCTCCCAATGCAATGACCCTCGTGCCCTCTTCTGAAGAAGTCACTGTTTATACAAAGGAGCGCTCATTGTCTGGTCCTCAGCCATTTTAAGCTTAGAAAGTTGTGCAATTTCAATCCATTCGAGAAAAAGTTCCAATGCGAAGTTCAAAATGGAAGTTCCAACTGCTCAGGTACCAATCTTCCCCTGATTCCTAACTGACCCCTATTACCCCTATTACCCCCTTTACTGCCCTGCTGCCCCGCGTTGAGCCTCCCTCCTTGCACGGTCCTCAATTTCTTGTTGCATTTGTCTCTTTATCCCCTGCAACTGAAGGAGCATCTATTCTATAAAAAATGTTGTTGGGGATATGTCCTCCCCCCTGCTCAGTTTTTCCTTCGCCTTCACTGTCCATTGGTATCGTAAGATAGCCACCCACTGACCAAACCAGTCGCTGAACGTAGGCCCAAACTCTTCGATTCATTTGTCCTTTTCTCCCTCTGGACCCTCGTCCCTTCCCCGTTCTTCCCTGGTGGGTGTTGTCACCTCATCCTCTTCCTCCTCGCTGGTGAGGTCAATGACCTCAATGGGCTCTTCCTCTCCCGACCTCTGTCCTCCCCCTAGGCTCCCTTCTTCTTCACGGGTAGTGTCACTGTCAGAGGGGAGGACTATTGGCTCCCCTTCCTTCAGAGGCAAGGGTGCCCTGGTTCCTTGCTTTCTGCCCCCCCTGTTTACGACCAGGTTGTGATCGAACCCCATATACAACTTTCTTTTCCGGGAACTTGATTCTCCAGGTTGTCTTGATGGTTGTCCCCCTTCAGGTTTGTTGATTGCGTTGCTGTCATTCTCATTCCCAAACTCCATCCTTGTCCTTTTCTTGTTGTCCTCTTCTTCGCCTAGTCCTGTCCATTGGTAGCAGTCCCAACATGCCCTCATACACGCACGTTCCCTTCCATCCCCATTTGCAGATTTGCAGACCCTCCCAGAACCCTTGCTTGCCTTCATGTAGTTGGCAGTCCCATCATCCCTTAAGCACATTGTTCCCCTCATAGGCACCCCATGTAAGCTGTCCAAAAATTCCCCTTTCATACTATGGTACATTGCCCCAGACTTCCATCCTCATTCACACTTAGCCCAGGCAATCACCCCATGTTTCACAAGAAGCAAGACACACGAAAGAACAACCCTTGTGGTCATGATCGCTTCCTCAGGGAGGTGGTCCAGAACCATAGCTTGTTGGCTGCTTTTCAAACTATCAATTCCCCTGTTTCCCCATCTTGAGCCTCTTGTAACCATTGTTCCACAGGATCCCTGCTCAAAAACCTGACCAGTCTTTGTCCTGGAAATGACCCTCTTATGCTAGTACCATCAAGATCCTCAAGTTCAAACGTGTTTAGTCCCACCCGCTTAGCGATCTTGTAAGGTCCTTTGAATCTCTTTTCCAGCTGCCCAGACCATGTGCTTTCAAGGGCCGAGTTCCTAACTAGCACCTTTTCCCTCACCTGTAGTGGCTTCTTTCGAATATTCTTGACCTGGTCCCACCTTGCTTTGTCCCTCATTCGACTATCCATCACACGGTTAACTACTTCCTCCAATGCCTCCTCATTTCTGGCGACCTGCTGACAACGTGCGGTGATTAATTTTTCTGTAGTCAAGTGCGGATCATCGTCTAGTTTGTTCCAGGTGGTGATGAGGGCTTCTACCGGAAAATCAATCTCTCTCTCATACCAGAGTTCTGTTTGAATGCACCCTGTCGTTCTCTTAGGTGTCACGTTCTCAGAAAAAAACGTCTGCCTAAGGTACCGTGGCCAGTTTTCCAAGTAGTCTACTGCCAACTTTGCGATTGTGTTCTTCAAAGTCCGGTGGCCCCTTTCTACTGGTGCATTTGCCTTAGGGTGGTACGGTTCCGTGATCTTAATAGGTACACACAGGGCCTTAAGCCTACTCAGCACCTCCTGATTGACAAACTATGTCCCGTTGTCTGTTATGAATCTGCGCACAAAGGGGTGCCTTAGGTAGAAGTTTTCTACCCAATCGGCCACTCCTTTCCCTGTCTTCCTCTTGAGAGCTACGACTTCTACGTAGCCACTGAGATTATCCCTTGCATCCAA
This sequence comes from Chara braunii, assembly GCA_003427395.1. Taxonomy (NCBI): domain Eukaryota; kingdom Viridiplantae; phylum Streptophyta; class Charophyceae; order Charales; family Characeae; genus Chara; species Chara braunii. The sequence goes on from BFEA01001054.1 coordinate 172,985, forward strand.
GATGTATCTATACCCATCCGTCGATACAGGCATGACCGCAAGATCAAGGTGGACCAGGTGTCCCAGACCCAACACCCGGGTGGGTCTAAGAGGCTTGAACACCCGTGCGGAACTCCTCTCTTGACATATCAGACGCGTTTGACAATACGTTGCGACCATGCCTGCCATTCCTGGTCAGAAGTACAAGGGTGCGATTTTTGCAAGTGTCCCTTTTGATGACCGATGACCTCCCGCTAGCCCATCATGCATTGCTTGGATTACGTCCAACTGCCTAGACCTTCTACAGACGACACGCCTAGGCATCATCCCTTCCTCCCTTTTGAACAGGTGACCGTTCTTTAAGACATACTTCTCCGCTTCCTCCCTTGCCTTGGGACTGACTTCCCTGGGCTGCTTGTTTCCTACAAGGAGCAGACTGATTTCTCTAAAGATGCCCTCGTACATCTGTATAAGGAAGAATTCCCGTTTTTTTTTATCAGTATCTTGCCCTTCCTAAGTCTGGTTAACTAGGTACTGCCACTCTCTTTGTGCCCAGGTCTCTGCAAGGGTCATCACAGTGTCCCATCCTCCTTCTACTACTATTGCCATCAGTTCCTCTTTGGGCCCTACCGCTGCACCCTATGAGTCCTTTTCCTCTTTACGCCTAATCGTGGTGACTGACCCTTCCCTGAGTTTTGCAACTATCACAGGCGTGCTCTTTTTCAAGTTCTGGATCAATAGCTGACCTGTTGTGAACATGGAGTCCGTCATCTCGTTATCTACGACAAGAGTTCCCCCTTCGTATTCTAGAAAAACGTTACTCGACTCTGCATCCTCTATTCCTTCCGGCGTGATACATACCCTACTCAGCCCATCTGCCCTGTTCCGCAGCCCCGCAATCCGCTCGACCTTGTAATCAAACTGCCATATGAAACCTATCCATCTGCCAACGGTTGGGTCTATGGGCTTGTAATCTTCAGAGCCCCGACAACATTGGTGGGGGCGATCCTGAGGATGAATCGCCTTCCGAACAGGTACGCCTGGAAAGTCTTAAGGCAATGCAGGATTGTTAAGACCTCCTTCTTGAACTGTGAGTACCGTCGTTCTGCCGAGTTCAAGGTCCTACTTTCAAACCTGATTGGTCTTTCCTTGCCCTCCTTACTTTTCTGTATCAGTACCCCTCCTACTGTCAATGGTCCCTCGTCTGTCTCTAAGATGAAGGGCCATCCTACTTCGTCATTGAAGAAGGGTGCTGCTAAGGTAACTTGATCAGAAGACAGGATGTCTTTGAGGGTCTGAGCTGCCGCTTCCCTATCCTCGGTCCATTCCATAGTACCTTTTTCCTTGATCATTGCACAGATAGGCTCGGCTATCTTTGTAAATCCTTTGATGAAGATCCTCCAGAACCCGACCACCCCTAGGAAGGTTCGTACTTCTGTCGTGGTGCGCAGGGGTGTTGCCTATTAAAAGATCTTATCTGTCTTTGCCGGATCAGGTTTCCTCCCGTAGACCCCACAGCGAAATCCAAGTATGGTTACTTCTGGAACAACCAGAAATCCATTCTTTGCGTTCTTATCGCATTGCACACTGGGGGGTTGAGCTGCTAATAATGCTAGTCTTCTTTCCGTTTCAACTTCTGCGTTGGGCAGTTTGCAGACTAGTCGAGCTAGGGGCGATGGCGTTGAACAGAGAGCGGGCGGATGAGAAGATGGGGATAGCGATTGAGATGTCAGTCTACATTTTGCTCGCTTTCGTTGCTTTACTTGCTTTTTTTTCCTTTCTCGCTTTCTTACATCACTTGCAAGCTCTGCCACCTCCATCGCCGCTCCGACTCCCGAAACAGTTGTGACTTGAGAGAAGGTGTCCCCTCTGATGAAGCCTTGTATTGGTGGCTAGCGCCAGAAAAGCGCTTCAGGGATCRRCAYTACCCTCCCCACTTTGGYTGTTGYGGCRGGYCTCCCATATTACGSGGAGTTGCCTYTGGGGATGCAGCTGGTCTCYTCATGTTCATTTTTTCRTACGAGTCTTSACGTCAGGTTGTCTRTTGATTGAGAAGGAGGAGAGAGAGGTGACACTTCAACTTTTTGGCAAGAAGAGAGTCCATTTTTTACTGTAAGGAGGGCGTTGGATGTGTAATCGACATATATTTCTCTCTAAAATGTGTTCACTCATGTTTTGAATTGCGTTTTGTGTCTGAATGGCTGATTTAAAGACAAATGTGAGAAGTTATAAGTACGATGCATGACTTATAGTTATATAAAGAAATTTCATGACGAGCGAAGTTGCCTCTAGACATAATATCTATCCACGCATCCACCGACTAAGATCGGCGAAGGGATTGGATATTATGGTGGATGACAACGATTGGGTACTATGATTGAAGGACAGATATGAAAAATAATAAATATGATGCATGACTTATACATATATATATATATATATATAAAAGGATTTTTTTGTGACGAGCGAGGTTGCCTCCAGACATAATATCTAAACGCGTATCGGCAGACAGAGATCGGCAAGGGGATTGGATACTATGATGGGTGGCGCTGATAGCTCTTGATCTCATATGACGGGTACCGGTATTCCCGATGATATGTATATGGTCGGATCTGTTGGTAATGAATGGGTATGTCCAGACAATAGTGGGAATACGTATCTCTTTTACTGTGCATCTTAAATAAAAATTATGAGTCTACATGCATGGGTTGATATGTATGGATTCCACCAGGGTAATCAAAAAAGATTGAGCACGTGATTGTTTTTCACGCAGTCTTTGATTAGAGGAACGATTCCGCTGACGACACTCGATGGGTCATTGATTGATCTGCGGCCGGGCCGATGGATGGTATGGCTCCCCTACTTTGGCGCTGCGACCATAATTTTTTCCCCGATCTCACGAGAAATAACTTATTAATGGTCTGATTGAGAATTGAATACGTTGTCGCAACATGCCTGGCCGATGGGACTAATTTGCCACACTACCCCAGCGGTAGTGCCGGTAGGACGCGTCTGGTTCGGATCACGTGGATGGCATTCTATGATTATTCCTATAAGTGCGAGCACCCTTGCATATAGCTATAAATTCCGCAGATGTAATGAATGATATTACAACGATTGCAAGATGTTTTCTAAACACAGATAGCTYGGTRCAATCCTATRCCCCATATGYAGGCATCTATCATCGTATTATTTGCGCTCGATCATATACACTTACGATCTTTTGCTTTGAGATGTTACCGATTGGGGGATATATGTTCTTCTTTTTTAGATCTACTCGCCCTCCAAAGAGGATGTTTCACRCATAGGAATCCCAMGGGACGGGTTATGTGGCATGARAAGTCMTATGCTCGCTTGATAAGGACAGCGGGGGTATGCCGATGAATTACTTCAGAGCTTTATGGCAATTTGGTTTCCGTATCTTGCATCGACATGCTTGTCATAGAGTACTCTAACACACACACGGGGGGGTACCCCCCGTCGGCGCTGTTGGTGCTGTGTCCCACCAACCATACCCCTGTGATACATACGTAGTGTTCCACAAGCAGTCGCAAATGAGACCCGATCGGACAGGGAAATGCGATTGCATGGGATCACCTCGTCCACGGAACTGCCAGGAGGAAGCTGAAGTACGTCGCTATTCCACCAACCTTCCTTGTGTTTAAGTCGGTATGTATTGTGTTGTACATATGTTTGTTTGTTTGTTTGTGTCTTTTGTTTTGTTGCAGGTTCCACCAAGGGAGTTCTTTCCGGGAGGTTGGTGGGATGAACTCACTCGGAAGAACGAGTGGCTGAAAGAACAACCGTGTCCCAGCAAACCGGTGTCGGGACTGGTGAGTCCCGAATGACTTCTCGTCACTCGAGAGGCTGAATATGACTAGTTTGTGCACGACAGAGAAAATCGGAGGCAAGGATGCTAACGGAATCAAAGACGCAAGTGCGGACATTAGGTAGCTAGAGGCTGCCCAAATTCGCCGAGACCCTCGAGCTAGGAAGGAATTGTTGAAGCAGGAAGCGGCAAAGGACTGTAAGAAAATAGTGAGGGCGATCCTTCCCCCGAAAAAGGAGAAGGACCGCCGGAAAAAGTAGTAGCAAAAGACGCGCGCTGCAAAAGGAGAAGAAGAGGCAGAGGGGAATAGGGCATAAGGCATCAGGATGAGAAAAGGTAGCCGGGTCAGGCGGGCCACTAGGACATAGCGACAAGAGGGCCAAGGTAGCCACAGCCTAGGCTGGGACCAGCATCCGGAAAAGAACGGTGTGCGGACGCAAAGGGAACGAGGAAAGGAGACCGTCGTGAGGCGGAAAGACGTTAGGAACATCAAGAAGAGGTGCGGTACCGGCAGGACAAAGTACCAAGAACCACGCGAGGCACAAGAACGGTGCGGTACCGGCAGGACACAGTACCAGGAACCAGGCGAGACAAAGGAACGGTGCGGTACCGGCAGGACAAAGTACCAGGAACCACGCGAGACAAAGGAACGGTGCGGTACCAGCAGGACAAAGTTCTAGGGACCACACGGGACCAAGGGACGTCACGGCGCTGGCAGGACGAAGTGTCGGGGACCACCCGGAACCAAGCAAAATATGGTACTAACATGGGAATGGTGCCGGAGACCAAGTAGGATTGAGCAAAAAAAAAAGTTGTACCAGCGGGGCCACCGGCAGGACGGGACAGGTACCGGCGGGACTAGTGTTGAGGGTTAGTGCGAGACAAGTAGCGGGGACCTGCGGCGATCCAAGGAAAAAGTGGCGGAATGGCATGTGGTGCATAAAATAATAAAACAAGTGGCGCCGTCGAGATCGAAGATCTTGACAGTAAAAAATATTAGCGCCACTAGTGCAAGCACTAGTGGGAGCAAGTGGGAGGTGCCAAGGAGAAGGAGAAGAGGGAGTAGCGGCGGTGAGGGGGGCCAGGCCGGCAGTCCGCGTTATTTCGGACCAGCCAGGCTAAGAAAAACAAAGCTCCGAGGGCCCCCGCATGAGGAAATGGCTGGCCGAACAAAATCGGAACAAGGGGGCCTCAAACTGGAAGCGACGGCAACCAAACGGAGCCCCTAGGACCATGGGGGGGGCCACTACTGCAGTCCGAGGTACAACGGCCACATGCCGGCTGCAAAATCAGACCTTGGGTAGGGTCCAACAGCTAGAAAGAGGGGAAACAGTTGTTGGACACTTGTCCCAACAGAAAAATAAGAAAAAAGAGGGGGAGGAAAAAAAGGAGGATGAGATAAAGGAGGACGAATGTGTGAAGGAAAATGTGCCGCCAAGTTGGGACTGCAGCAGTAGGGACTGGCAGGTCTCAATGATGACCTCATCCCTCCTAGATCCTAGGACGACAGTCCGGATTGCAGAGATAAGGCCCTTGGGGCATTATCTCTGCAATATCTGAATTTAAGCAGGAAAAATAGGGAAAAATGTTGATGTGAGTTGGCCGGTTTTTTTTTGGGCCATAGATCTGAAATTTGATCTCATCATGGAGAAGATCTAGCCGTTTCTTGTGGGCTGGCACAAAACGGCTAGCTCCGGAATGAGGTGGCACCAAAATGGAGGAAAAACAAAAAAAGGAAAAAGACAAAACTGAGTATTTGGCCCAAGGCTTGGACCAGATACACCAGAAAATTGAAAATCGAAGCTAAAGGCTCAAATTTGAGCAAAGGGAAGCTTGGGAGTAGCTGGGAGTAATGGGAGCCATGGATCTCAGCCAAATCTAAGGCTGAAATTGTGCGGCCACTTGGTAAAATGCAACGGGCTACCCAAAAAAGGCCTAGACCAAGGAAAAAGACAAGAAATTGGCCTTTAGGCCCTTAATTTTAAGTAAAGGCTACATTTTGGGTAGTGGTACCCCAAAAGGCAGCTCTTTTTGAACTAAAAAGAGGCCAGGGTAGGCCAAGGGGTAGTCCAAGAAGGCACCGGTCACTCGGACTGCATGTACCTGGCCAAAAGGAAGCCCAGGTACCTCCAGAGAGGCCTAAACCGGAAAATTGGCCTTGGGGATACCTCGGTCCACCTAGAGGCACTTGGAGAGGCCTAGAGGTCGGGCGGCGCACCAGTTTCAGCCTACATAAGCTGAAGGTGCAGGCCGCCACTCTCATTTGAGCATGAGAGGAACCCATGCTGCCAAAATGAGTCCATGATAGAACCCTAGTGAAAGTAAAGCAAGGGAGAGAGAGTCGGAACTAGCCTGGAGCCTGGCTATGGTGATAGAGCTGAGGGAGAAGGCCTAGAGGCTGGGAGGGAGCTAGGAGAGTGGTCCGCCATAGCCCTCAGGCTATGAGGTACGAGGAGAGGCTAGAAGGGGTCCCCTTAGCCCTCCTTGAGGGAAGGACTCCATAGCCATAGAGGTAGGAGCCTGCCATAGCKTGAGAAGGGGTGTGGGAGGAGGAGGAGAGAGCTTGGGAGGAAGGGAGTCGTACCCAACGAGCTAGAATAAAGCTTGGGATTCCATTGCCTAGAAGACCAGCAAGAGGTGAGTGAAAGAGGAGGAAGTCCTCGTTCTTCTTCTTCTTCTTCTTCTTCTTCTTCTTCTTTTTCTTCTTCTTCTTCTTCTTCCTCTTCTTCTTCTTGTTCTTGTTCTTGTTCTTCTTCTTCTTCCTCTTCTTCTTCTTTTTCTTCCTCTCCTTCCTCTCCTTCTCCTTCTCCTCCTTCGTCATCTTCCTCCTCTTGCCAAGACTGCGATTTTTGCTGATTTTGATGCTTGTGTATGTTGCGATTTATTCCAAGATACGCCGATGTTCTTCTCCCTAGTGTACGTGCTCTCAATCTTGTCTCTTTGATAAATTTGATGCCTGTGTGTGTTGCGTTTCACTCCGGGATACCTCGGTGTGCTTTCCCCTAGTGTAGATGCTACCAATTTTGTCTCTTTGATGAATCTGATGCTTGTATGTGTTGCGCTTCATTCCGGGATACTTCAGAGTACTTTCCCCTAGTGTAGATGCTACCAATCTTGTCTTTTTGATGAATCTGATTCTTGTATGTGTTGCGCTTCATTCCGAGATGCTTCGGTGTGCTTTCCCCTAGTGTAGATGCCGCCAATCTTGTCTTTTTGATGAATTTGATGCTTGTGTGTGTTGCGCTCCACTCCGGGGTACTTCGGTGTGCTTTCCCCTAGCGCAGATGCTCCCAAACTTTTTTTTTTGATGAATTTGATGCTTGTGTGTGTTGTGCTCCACTCCGGGACACTTCGGTGTACTTGCTCCTAGTGTAGATGCTCTTAATCTTGTCTCTTTGATGAATCTGATGCTTGTGTATGTTGCGGTTCACTCCAAGATACCTCGGTGTACTTCCCCCTAGTGTAGATGCTCTCAATCTTGTTTCTATGATTAATCTGATGCTTGTATGTGTTGTGCTTCATTCCAGGATACTTCGGTGTACTTCCCCCTAGTGTCAATGCTACCAATCTTATTTTTTTGATGAATCTGATACTTGTGTGTATTGTGCTTCACTCCGGGATGCTTCGGTGTACTTCCCCCTATTGAAGATGCTCTCAATCTTGTCTCTTTGATGTGTCTAATGCTTGTATGTGTTGCGCTTCATTCTGGGATACTTCGGTGTACTTTCCCCTAGTGTTGATGCTCCCAATCTTGTCTCTTTGATGAATTTGATGCTTGTATGTGTTGCGCTTCATTCTGGGATACTTCGGAGTACGTTCCCCTAGTGTAGATGCTACCAATCCTGTCTTTTTGATGAATCTGATGCTTGTGTGTGTAGCGCTTCACTCTGGGATACTTCGGTGTACTTCCCCCAAATGTAGATGTTCCCAACCTTGTCTCTTTGATGAATCTCATGCTTGTATGTGTTGCGCTTCATTCCGGGATACTTCGGAATATTTTCCCTTAGTGTAGATGCTACCAATCTTGTCTTTTTGATGAATTTGATGCTTGTATGTGTTGGGCTTCATTCCGGGATGCTTCGGTGTGCTTTCCCCTAGTGTAGATGCTGTCAATCTTGTGTCTTTGATGAATCTTATGCTTGTGTGTGTTGTGCTTCACTCCGGGATACTTCGGTGTACTTCCCCCTAGTGTAGATGCACTCAATCTTGTCTCTTTGATGAATCTGATGCTTGTATGTGTTGCGCTTCATTCCGGGATACTTCGGTGTACTTTCCTCTTGTGTAGATGCTACCAATCTTGTCGTTTTGATGAATCTTATGCTTGTGTGTGTTGCGCTTCACTCCAGGATGCTTCGGTGTACTTCCCCCTAGTGTATATGCTCTCAATCTTGTCTCTTTGATGAATCTGATGCTTGTATGTGTTGTGCTACTTCGTAGTACTTTCTCCTAGTGTAGATGCTACCAATCTTATCTTCTTGATGAATCTCATTCCTGTGTGTGTTGCGCTTCACTCCGGGATTTTTCTGTGTACTTCCCCCAGTGTAGATACTCTCAATCTTGTCTTTTTAATGAATCTGATGCTTGTGTGTGTTACACTTTACTCCGGGATACTTCGGTGTACTTTTCCCTAGTTTTTTTATGAATCTGATGCTCGTGTATGTTGTGCTTTACTCTGGGATACTTTGGTGTACTCTAGATGCTCCCAATCTTGTCTTTTTGATGAATCTGATGCTTGTGTGTGTTGCGCTTCATTCCGGGATACTTCTGTGTACTTCCCTCTAATGAAGATGCTCTCAATCTTGTCTTTTTGATGAATCAGATGCTTGTGTGTGTTGCGTTTCACTTCGGGATACTTCGGTGTACTTTCCCCTGGTGTAAACGCTCCCAAACTTGTTTTTTTGTTGATTTTTATGCTTGTGTATGTTGCGATTTATTCCGGGATACTTCGGCGTACTTCCCCCTAATATACATGCTCCAAAACTTGTCTTTTTGATGAATCTGATGCTTGTGTGTGTTAAGCTTCACTCCGGGGTACTTCGGTGTACTTCCCCCTAGTGTAGATGCTCTAAATCTTCTCTTTTTGATGAATGTGATGCTTGTGTGTGTTGCGCTTCACTCCGAGATACTTCGGTGTACTTCCCGCTAGTGTTGACGCTCTCAATCTTGTTTTTTTGATGAATCTGATGCTTGTGTGTGTTGCGCTTCACTCGAGGATACTTCGGTGTACTTCCCCCTAGTGTAGACGCTCTCAATCTTGTCTTTTTGATGAATCTAGAATTTGATGTTTGTGTATGTTGAGCTTCATTCCGGGAAACTTCGGTGAACTTTCCCTTAGTGTAGATGCTACCAATCTTGTGTTTTTGATGAATTTGATGCTTGTGTGTGTTGCGCTTCATTCAGGAATACTTCGATGTACTCTCCCCTAGTGTAGATGCCCCCAATCTTGTCTTTTTGATTAATCTGATGCTTTTGTGTGTTGCGCTTCACTCCGGGATACTTCGGTGTACTTTCCCTTAGTATAGATGCCCCCTATCATGTCTTTTTGATGAATCTGAAGGTTGTGTGTGTTGCGCTTCAGTCCGGGATACTTCGGTGTACTTTCCCGTAGTGAAGATGCTTCCAAACTTGTTTTTTTGATGAATCTGATGCTTGTGTGTGTTGCACTTCATTCCGGGATGCTTCAATGTGCTTTCCCTTAATGTAGATGCTTCCAAACTTGTGCTTTTGATAAATCTGATGCATGTGTGTATTGCGCTTCATTCCGGGATACTTTCCCCTAGTTTAGATGCTCTCAAACTTGTGTTTTTGCTGAATTTGATGCTTGTGTATGTTGCGATTCATTCCGGGATACTTCGGTGTACCTTCCTCTAGTATGGATGCTATCATTCTTGTGTTTTTGGTTGATCTTGATGCATGGGTGTGCTGTGAATTCACTGCGGGATACTTCGGTGAACTCCCCTCTGGCTAGGATGCTTTCAAGCCTTGTCATTTGGGTGAAAACTAGTGGGTAGGTGTGTGTGCCGCAGTTCCGATAACCCCGTTCAGTCCATCCTCACCCCTTGGTGTAACCGGTGACATATAAGTATGTCTGTGTATGTGTATGAGGGTTGCAGTCCCATCATAGCCAACCATCCCGACCCATCTTCCACCTCCACCACCTACACCCGTCCACCATAGCCGGCCTACCTCAACCCTTCTTTCACCTCCACCACCTACACCCGTCCACTATAGCCAACCATTCCAACCCATCTTCCACCTCCACCACCACACYCGTCCACCATAGCCAACCACCCMAGCCCATCTTCCCCCTTCACCACCTACACCCGTCCACCATAGCCGACCTACCTCAACCCTTCTTCCACCTSCACCAYYTACACCTGTCCACCWTAGCCGRCCACCTCAACCCACCTTCCACCTCCACCACCTCCACCCGTCCACCATAGCCGATAACCCCGACCCATCTTCTACCTCCGTCACMCACACCTGTCCACCATAGCYGATYWCCTCCCCAACCCATCTTCCACCTCCASCTCCTAYGCCGTCCACCATAGCCGACCACCTCGACCCTTCCTCTATCACCCWCAYCTGTGCACCATKGCCAACCACCCCAACCCMTCTTCCACCTCCACCACCTATACCCGTCCACCATAGCCGACCTACCTCAACCCTTCTTCTTYCTCCATCACCTACAMCCGTCCACCATAGCTGGCCACCTCGACCCTTCTTCTTCCTCCATCACCCACACCCGTCCATCATAGCCAACCACCCCAACCCATCTTCCGCCTCCATCACCTACACCCGTCCACCATAGTCGACCACCCCCAATCCGTCTTCCACTTCCACCACCTACACCCGTCCTCCATAGCCGACCTACCTCAACCCTTCTTCTTCCTCCATCACCTGCACCGTCCACCATAGCCGGCCACCTCAACCCGTTTTCCACCTTCATCACCTACACCCGTCCACCATAGCCGGCCACCTTTACCCGTCTTCCACCTCCATCACCCACACCCGTCCACCATAGCTGGCCACCCCAACCCGTCTTCCACCTCCATCACCTACACCCGTCCACCATAGCCGGCTACCTCAACCCTTCTTCCTCCTCTATCACCTACACCCGTCCACCATAACCAACCACCCCAACCCTTCTTCTTCCTCCATCACCCACACCCGTCCACCATAGCCAACCGCCTCAACCCATCTTCCACCTCCACCACCTACACCCGTCCATCATAGCCGGCCACCCCAACCCTCTTCAGCCTCCGTCCCCTACACCCGTCCACCATAGCCAACCACCCCAACCCTTCTTCTTCCTCCACTACCCAC
>BFEA01001054.1:185392-206181 GCA_003427395.1 Chara braunii
GSCCMARSMAAAAAAAAAAAAAAAATTATAGCGGCTAGGGGTCCGGCGRCACCGCCCCACCCCGAGGATGYCGTAGGGGCGGCCTTGAGCCACTAGACTTKGTAAAAAGGTGTGTGGTCCAATGGATGACGTTTGGCCTACACACGAAATGAAGATAAACCCTCAATRAATTCCTTGGACTACCTGCGTATYGGAAGGAGCAATTGTGTGGTCARACGCAAAGAATCGAGCAAACGCCACGAGTGCTTAAAGMGCTACCATCTAGACGCGAGAGCGGAGCTACATCCCCCAATGTAAAGCCCTCTCGCAAAAAGGTCCATCCCCATCCATCTCAAAGCACTAGGCGGGGATGCCCCTGGGATGAACGACCCGCGCCCTAAGCATGAGCGTGGGCGGGTCGAGTCAAATGGGACCTGCAACAGGACCGACTGAGGCTCGAAAGTCCTTCAGGGTACGACCCCTACAAAAATGGTGGAGGTGCCGGGTAATGGGTTAAACTGACCCCGACGATCTCGAGGGGGGGCCCCGACGCATGGTCGTGTACATAATCAAAGAGAGGGAATGAGGAATTGTGCATGCTCTATCCTTTGAGTGAAGCAGATTTGAGGGCGGCTGGGCGCATGGCAAGGCCAGGCCTAGAGGAATAACATGCATGCTGCACACACAATCAGCCATCTCCCTTTGGAGGTGACTCTAGTCCTCCTTCCTTCGAGCTGGTGTTCGCCAGACCGGGGAAGCCTTGGGCAAGCCGCAGGTCGACCCTTCCTCTTCGTGCGGAAGAAAGACTCCGGTTACCTGGCAGGCAGTTGGGATTCTGGGCTAGTCCGGGTTCCAATGAAAATCCCGCGGCGGAGCGATCCGACCGACATGGGGGCCTTCTTCTGTCTTCTTCGGAGCCATGCGGGCTCCGTCACCGCACTTAATGCTTGAAGGAACCTCATATGAACAAAACGGGTAATCGGAAAGGAACAATCCTGCTCTATGAACGGACAGACAAGTGAAGACAAAGGGAATGAAGGGAGTTGCTAGACTCCAGGAAAAACTAGCTCACCTTTGAAGATGCTCACGGGAAGGAATCAGGCACTATGTATGGAAGTTAGGGGTGAATGACACACACTGTCCTGAGAGAAAATTTGTGAGCGATGGGTAGGAAGCGCTGGGTGCACCAAGGGAAAGACACTTGTGTTATGTTTGTCTCACTTGGGACTTGTGATTGCATGATGGGGATTTGAGCGTCCTGCCTTTCGGGAGGAAAGGAGGGGGCTGCACCGGCCGGTGCGGGTTGCCAAAGTTCGTTCTCTTTCGACGGCTGCCGTTTCTCCGTATGTGGAGGTCAGGCCAYCGAGCTGTCTAACGGGAGTTTGTCGCGCCGGGTGATTCGTCGTATTCTCGTTTGTGCGGTGATGGATCTCGGCCGAATGATTTGCGGAGCGGGGTGCGGGCGTCCCTTCAGGCGGGGCTTAGCGTGTGGACTGGCGGAGGAAGTACCACTGCATGCGGGCAAAAACGGAGCTTCAGAGGCGATTAGTAGCTTTTCGTGGCCTGGCTTGGGAAAGGTTATTGCTTATCGGACCAATGGAAGTGAATGCCTGGACGACTAGCTCCAATGGTCCTACCGAGATGTGCGGGGTGATTCCCGAGATTAACGGTGAGTACACGAGCGGCAAGTCGGGATGTGGTATTCTGGGCAAGAAAGTGAGGGCGACCCCCCACTTGAGTTTGGGTACCGCGCTCGCGACGGTTGAGCTGTTCTTGAAGTACGGGATAAAACTCTGCCGATAGTAACAGTGGAGAGACCACTTTGGGAAAAAGGCTGGTGAGGAGATGACCAGCCTGTGTGCGACGATTGCTTGGTTTTTCTCGTTTTGTGCCTCCCTCTGTAAAGTTGCTTGATATATGTTGTGAAAGGGACCAAACTTCTAAGTCTATCCTCCCCCAAGTCTAAGTCCGCACAAGTGAGAGAACATGAGGATGAGGTTGGATAAGAGTCGGAAGGAAGTGTAACCAAGAAAAAGAAATGTCGGCTAAAGGTGATCGAATGGGGGTATGATGGGGCGAMGAGTGTCCGRGGAATGGGTAGGAAAAACTAGGGAGAWCCGGATGAGAGGTCTGAAAACAACTCTCATCTAGAAAAAGAAGAAACTATCTAACCATAAGGGGCCGTGTGGTGCTCTYATGTGGAAGCAGGACGGCGTGATGGTTTTCGCCTCCTGTCTACTTTAGTGGTCCGGAGATGYCTGTAGACGYAAGGGAAGAGGTATCTGTTGTTCTGCCCGAAGAAGGAACGTGGACAGACMTGGAGGCAGCCTACGAAAGAGTGATGCTGGACRAAAAGGATGCGTTCCTCTRGATAGAGACGGTCTGGACCAAGGTTAGCCTGACGAGACTTTCACCAAGSTTAATGGACCTAGAGTTCCGAGGGACRGTGGAAGCCCGAGGATGGGTCTACCTATCCCAGGACCTAGAAARCGAAGTGGTAATAGGGCTGGTCCTGGGCACGRYACCGAGTCAATTGTTTAGGCAAGYGGAACGGGAAGTGGTGTGGGCAGCATGTCAGCGGGCAGAAATGGAAATGGATAAGATAGAGGTGCGGGTGGAACTTGGGGACGGGGGAAATATGAGGCGACCCCTTAGGACAATGAGGTGTGTGCTACCCCCGTTCTTGGTGGACGCCGTCTTTAGGACCAGGGGTAGGCTGGAAAGGATATGYCAATCAATGACACATCTAAGGCTGTACCAGTGTGCTCGACATGATTTCTTTAAGTTGTCAGTGGAGGGGGGCCKTTCGAAGGGAACTAGGCGGAGGAGCTAGCTGAGGTGCTAAACCTCTTTAGCTCGKATGAGGTCTTTGTTTCTAGCACGGTGCACTGGTAGATAATCTATCGAAATGTGGCGGCTGGTGAAACATTCTTAGAGGGACTGAGGGAGTTGTTCTTAGGCGAGGAGGAGGATCTCRGTGATGAGGAGGATGGGAACGAGATAGAAGACTGGGATTTCTGAAAGGGGAAGAKGGACTTATCTAGGGAACGGGTTGTCGACTATGTGCAGGTAGGGAGCGATGGCCCGATAACTCCTGTTATGGGGGACCACATGTGACTGGCGGGGGTATGAGATTGTGCCGGAACTGTCATATCTATGGATAAAATGTRTCTGGRACCTACTAAGGGAGGAAGAAGGATGGGAAGATATTGCGGAGGGAARTGTGGAATCGGTTGGGACGGTAGTTCTTTYCGAACAGGGGTGACACCTGTTTTGCACAACGCTTGCAGCTGGACAAAATCCGATGTGGCTTCTAGGGGACGCTGAGGCAAGGGCTCGGCAGGCCGGGGAAAAGTTTGCCAATAAGGGYTGGGATGARGTCAGTAGTAGAGTCATAATGGGAGGATGGAAGGAGATTAAACCGCCTGGCATCCGAACCAAGACCTGGGTACTTGAGWTTGTGGCGGATTGGTTCGGGGGTTTTGACCASGTGAAAGAGGCAGCCGATACGATGGAGCGGGTACACGTGAACTGTGCATGGCTGGCAGAGGAGTTTTATAGGACGTCCTTGAAGTTCGGGCCCTTCCGTGGCGATAGAGCCCGGGAGGTCCTTATTATTTTGGATATCGAAAGGAACGACCGGCAGGAGGTGACCCCTRAAATTAGGGAGGCAATTATTCGCCGCGAAGTAGCCGCGACGCCYTGCTACGTGGACGATGTGTTTAAGCTGTTCGAGGTGCTKTGGTTTGACTGAGAGAAGGAAAAACAAGGGCCAAACAAGTATGAAAACGATTTGCTAAAGGGGTAAAGGGATGGAATGTCTGGCTATTGTAGGGCTCGAGGTGGATCGCGAGCTAGGAGACCAAGGACGAGTGTGCAGATGGTACGAAGACGGRCGTTTMTCGAGGATTGTCCCTTAGGCATTGAGCCRCCTAGGGAAGCACCGGGTGGAATAGAGGTTAGTCTGCCRGCGGCAAGCGAGGGTTGGCACCCGGTGGCGGATTGGGTCGGAGTGGAACTTGTGGAAAACACGSTTTACTTAGTGACGAGGGTTGAGTGGCGCGCGGATAAGAATGGGGAGTGGAACCCGGACCCGCGGGGGCATGTGCGTGCGGAGGGACRATTGTATATGTTTGTGGAYGGGTGGCGGGAGTTCGGAGTTTTGTTGGCATCAGGGCAGGATCCGTMAAAAATGTTTGAAGKGGCRTGGMAGCTTGTGTGGCAGGCAGGATTCGAATTCGCAGATTCAGAGCTGGATGATGTAACGGCGGACCTTAGRATAGCCATGGTCGGGAGCTTTGAGCTSCCTTGTGAGAATGTGCGGATGAGGCTGCCACCCTTTCTACTGGAAAGGTTGGGCGGCCTGAAACTTGTTAGAAAGRCAGTGGCCTACCTTGCCAACTTGACATATGAGGATGCGATGSTATATCGGGAATATTATCGGGCCTTCCTAGAAATGGGACCGTTTAGCGGAGAACAGAGGTATGAGGTGYTGCACATCTTGCGCRCTGTGTTTASCACTARACCTAGGGCTCCGGTCTTCCGCAGCGAAGTCTTGTGGGGTGTCATCCAACGGGAAATAAGTCAAGGAATGRCGTACGTAGATGMCCTATATCGATTGTATGAGCCTATGGAAGTAGGGACGGACCGGTRAAAGGGCCAARGAAAAGGAAGGGAATAGGGAAGGAAAGAGRCCTCAAKCTAAGGACCGGGAAGTTGTTCAGGCAGGTGTTGAAGATTGAATGAAATAAGTAAACTCGCTTGYTGTTTAAAACTKTGCAGGGGATCACTAAGTGAAAATRGCGATGAGACGCGCCCGGATGCCGCGACGACCCACGCACCCGCGGCCGCCCATGGAAAGTGGAGGCGGATGGGAGRTGTCRCTCCCAGCAAGCTATATGGTCCGAGGACTCGATACTGAATGGAGGGYCGTAACCTTRGGAAGGGGCCAGRCGTTTAWGATGGTGGAATGTTTATGGGACGGTATGAGGATTAATAGGGGACCAGGGGACGATCTGTATACAGACCTTASGGTGACAGGGACCGTGWACMTGCCGGAACTTGGGTGGCACATGTTAGGAACAGAGCTGGCACTAGGGCACGGGCTGCTACYAGTCTTCMAGAGGGCTACTAGGATATTGAACCGAATAAGCCAGGATGTACGGGGGAGAAGGAACGTGGGGTTGAGARCCSGGGTGGAGGTAGGTGGTTGGCGAGAGTTTAAGGCACCGATGATAGGACTGAGATGCCGAATGCCTCGCTTSATGGTAGACTTGGTATTCGGCAGTCTCTYAAGGGCAAAAGATCTAGTGGACTCAACTCTGGTCTGGACCCACCACTTCTRACCACAAACGACGRGCATGTTCTACGATGTGTCGGTTAGACATGGGCCGTTTTGGGRAAACCAGGCCTGGGAATTACTTGAACTCATCGAAATYTTGATATTCGATTTGCCCCGCCTATCATTCGAGGAGTATAAACCAATAATTGTCAGGGAAATTGAGATGGGGGAAAATTACYTTGCCGGGGTGGCTAACCTGTTCGAAGAACTGGACGAACAAGGCAGGCCTRASGGACCAGCATGAGGAAAGGCGCCAGGAAAAAGATGGAGAAATAAAGGATGGGTATTAAGATAARAAGGCAGCTATCAGAAAAGGAGGGGCAGTGGTTGGAGTTCCGCCCTGCCGGACTATACAGCATGAAGGAACTGGGAAGACCATCCGCACCAAAGACAMTGGGGCATCTAGATGTCGAAAAAGCCAAARGGTTCCATCCTTGATAGGAGAGYCACTGTGCTCAGACATCACCCTAAGAGTCGAGGTGCGGCAGTAATAAAATGCCAAACCCCGGCGACGAGTTCCTCGGCAGAGGAAAATTTGAAAAACGCCYTGGGAAAGAAAAAGTCTGGAGGGYCGTTCCGACTAGCGAAAGATGGAAAAAGYACAAGAACAGGTGGACTTTAGGGYCGGGACTAGGGAAGTTATGAACAACCGGCCATCCTTTGCAAAAAAAAAAAATCCATGTGCAGGCTAGGGAATGGCGCCGGAAGAAGAGATTGAGGACCAACAAAGCAGAGGCAGTCAGGGTACGAATAGGGACGGGGAACGAAATGAGGGGTCAGTAAAGGATCGAGAGTCATCCAAACTAGAGGGAACAAGAGAAGATGGAAAGGACCTTTCAACAGGGGAAATCTCGGGGAAAGCAAGGGGTAGCAAAAGGGGACCTCAAGAAAACAATGAAGGGAGAAATGATACGAAAACAAGTCCTCGAAACYCAGCAGGGACCACTCCCAAAAAGACGAAAGTCTCGGACACCCGCCGTGAATTGGCAGAGATAGAAAGGCAGACTGCAGAATTTAAGGCAAGGCTTATTGAGCAGATGATGGTTGGGAATGAAGAGGACCCCCAGGGCGTAGGGTCGCGAGAAGGGCATAGGACCAGTCAGGGCGAGGTCAGGGATGAAGAGAAGGATAACAGTCATAGGGGAACGCCTAGCAAGAAGGGGAAGGATAAGGACGACTCCCCGGTGGAAGGGACGGAAAAGGCTATGACCCCGCCAGCCATCGACAGCGGCGCTAGCCAACTGCCCGCCACGCTGAAAGCAACAAGGGCGTGTGACGGACTCTGGAGCCTCAGTGAAAGGGTACTAGGTTGGTTTGACCCGGAGGGAACGCCAAAGACCGGGGGAAAGCAGAGGGAAAGCAAGGAAGGGGAAAGGACCAGTGCGACTGGAGAAGGAGGTAGCTCCGAAGGTGGGCTTTAGAGGATAGTAGCCACCCTCACCCGGCCACTAAATAAGAATCAGGGGTACCTCGCAGACGCAAAGAAGAAAMTCACGTTCGATGRGGCAAACATTACATAAATTTTGATAGACTATGATAACCTGGCAGCCTTACTGAAATGGACGGAAGAGGAAAAGATGGATCACATGGGGCAGCACGTATCACTAAGCTTTGGAAGGGACATTATGACTAWAGTCGYTTCTAGTGGATCCTGGAAAGAGACCYGAAATAAGATGATGAGGAAGTATCTCAAGRCGGAAAAAATGGCAACAAAGGCCAAATTAGCAGCAGTCCAGAGGAAAAMCTATGCGACATACAATGACTKTCTGAGAGCATTTACGTTAGTGGCACTGCGAATTCCTKGGGTAACGGACCGCATAATGAGTACATACTTCCTCAGGCAGTTCTCCGAGTTCGATAAGGATAAGATTTTGTCAGCATACCAACAGACCAGCAAGTTCGAATACAYGAGGGACGTGGATTTCAACACTGTAACAGACCTTGCGGAAAAGATAGTGGTCACCGAAACRCTAGCCCTGCTCAAGGAAGGGGAGGTCATAGATCTGACCGGGAAGACAAGAGATAAGGTCAAGAAAGGCATAGAAAGCTTGCACGTGCGGGTCCATGGSGTCGACAACAAGATAGAAAGGGTGGAAAATGCGCTACTAGTAATGCAGGCGCAGGTGTCCCGACCCGCCCTCCCGCCCCAARAGGCCGTAGTTCCGGGAGCAGTAGCAAATCGAGGGTTTGCYASAAGGGACCCGACGAACGAACAATGCCGGTACTGCACAATGGTCGGACATTTCATGAGGACCTGCCCTAGGCTCAATCACGACATTGTACRACAGAGGTGCAGTAGGTCCCTAAAAGGTGAGATCCTCGGGCCCCAGGGARAGCGMGTAAACTGGAACTCGCCAGGAGGGATGCGGCRTGCCATCATCCTCCTGAACAATMTGGACATAGCCGCCGTAGAAGCAGAACCGGTAGCYGAGCTTGTTTGGGACCAACCAAGGGGGCGYGGGCCACAAGTCAACTTCATCCTGAAACGYAATGGGCAGGACAGGGTAAATATTACTACCCGACGGGCTAGCGCAGAAAAGAAGCTCATCCGAGACATAGTAGTGGAAGAAGCCRCRGAGGCTAATACAAACCAGGAGGAAGCTKAGGCCGGGGAACAAGAGAAGGCCTATGGGAAAACAAGGGAAGAGRAACCGGTAGATAAAGCCACGACAACAAAGAAAAAATTTAGGTACCAGATTYCGATTTTGACGTTGCCCAAGTTAAATGACACTCTKAGCAAACTCCTGGGCACTATGGTRTCAATRTCCTTCCAGAYCATGCTGCAGGCAARCCCGAGATTGCTCAAGGGCCTCAGRCAGCTATTGACRCGTAAACGTGTAGAAGTAGAGGAGCCCCCGGAACCACAGAAACAGGGACCCGAGGAGGCCGAGGAGCCGCAAGGAGTCTCTAACCTCCAAAGCATTTCAGGGRGTCTGGAAGACCTGGGAAAARCCTTTGCCAATATTCGTCTGAGCCTGCCGGACCGAGAAGGTGGCGAAGTCATGAGAGCACCACCTRGCACCAAACTTAGCTTTTCACTCGCTACCTGTAGGGAAACTCAAAGTCCAGATCGGAACCCATCACACAGATGCGTTAGTAGATGACGGTGCGGAAATCACCCTCATACGACGRGACTTCGCAACAATCACGGGATGCATAGTAAACAAGGAGGTAGCAGGGAGTATCAGGKGGRSCGSAGGTGAGATCCCTTTCACTGGGTATGTCACCAAGTGTGCAGTCAAGGCAGGAATCCGGGAGTCCATCTGGTTTTTCCAACGGATGACCGTCATGGAAGAAATGGACCATGACATAATCCTTGGGAGACCATGGTGTGCYAATGTAGAAATGATTGGCATGCACCTGCATGACGRCACGTATATGGTGGATATAGAGGATCCAGTGACTGGTCGCRGATAACTCCTTCGACTCCTCGGAACTGGAGRGGACCCTCCCAAGGGTAAGCTGGCAACCTGGTCGCCGACRTTYGAAGAAAGCGCACGGAAAGRCGCATTCGCACGAATGGAAGGCATGAGGRAAAGGGTAGAAATTATGATTGAGGAGGCATTTAGCAAAAAGGAGTGGATCAAAATGAGCCTACCTCTKAAGATAAGGAGAYAGGAAGACGAAGTCCTAGGGGTTATGCTCGCAGAAAAGGAGTTAGAGATTGAGTTGGGGRTCAGTCTGCCCAAACCAAAGGAAGGACGAAAGGAAGCATCGGAACAAGTGYTCGAAATCCCAGACCTGCTACARCTCATCAAAGCTATTAGATATCACAAAGCGGGGGTAGATCCGGTCGCACTCGCAAAATTCGAAGAAGAAATCCRKRAAGGYTACTGCCTCAACGGCAAGATTRTCAGTCTTCAGCCCCGGGCCATGGAGGTGGCAAGGCCAATCCCAACCGTTCATTTTTTAGGARAACGATCCCAGAAGGAAGTGTGCGGAAATACAAACCCGTAGGGAAGAAGGCTAAGYCRGTCTCGATCCTAGTGGAAACATCAAAAWAAKAGGYCATGGAAAAAGAAGAGGAGATCCTACGGGTTATAAGGGAGAGGCGAGCAACGGAAGGGCACCGGATACCAGATGATGTAGCAGATACYATGAAAATAGGAGTGGAAGGGTTCCTAACAGTARAGGAAACTCAGTTGATAAGARAGACGTGTCTAGACTTTCATTTACCCTTCGCCTTCAATGATCATCAGAAAGGACGATTGGATGCAAARCTAGTTCCCCCAGTTAGGATACACACCGCAGAGCATGAGTGCTGGAATGATAAAGGACCGGCTKACGAGTTTGGGATAGCAGCGGAAGTTACTGACCTGCTTGGAGCTAAGATAGATTCATTCGTGGCTGAGCCCACCACATCCCCCTAYGCAAACAAATGGTTCGTTTTCCGGAAGCCCAACAAGACGCTCAGATGGATCCAAGATTTGCAGAAGCTCAATGCGATAACAATTAGGGATGCAGGCTCRTTCCCACAGRCARATTTACTCGCYKAATCTCACGCTGGCCGAAGTATTTATTCCTTGATAGATYTGTACTAAGGCTGTGACCAGTTGCCACTCAACGAGAGGGACAAACCATATACCGCAATGCACAGCCCGGTAGGGCAGCTGCAGATGCAAGTGACCCCTATGGGATTCACAAATGCAGTAGCGGAGACGCAAAGGAGGATGCTCACTGTCGNAATGCACAGCCCGGTAGGGCAGCTGCAGATGCAAGTGACCCCTATGGGATTCACAAATGCAGTAGCGGAGACGCAAAGGAGGATGCTCACTGTCGTAGAGGAGATGTTTCCTGAGAAATGTGAACCATATATAGATGATAACCCCATTAAGGGCGCAAGGTACAAGGATGAGACGGAAGTACAACCAGGGGTACGGAAATTTGTCTGGGATAACCTGCAGGACATTAAGGACCTACTCTAGTGATTCATAGTGTATAATATTACCGCAAGCGGACCTAAGAGCATTCTGGTTGTTCCAGAAGTAACCATACTTGGATTTCGCTGTAGGGCCTACGGGAGGAAACCTGATCCGGCAAAGACAGATAAGATCTCTCAATAGGCAACACCCCTGCGCACCACGACAGAAGTACGAGCCTTCCTAGGGGTGGTCGGGTTTTGGAGGATCTTCATCAAAGGATTTACAAAGATAGCCGAGCCTATCTGTGCAATGATCAGAAAAAAAGGTACTATGGAATGGACCGAGGATAGGGAAGCGGCAGCTTAGACCCTCAAAGACATCCAGTTTTCTGATCAAGTTACCTTAGCAGCACCCTGCTTCAATGACGAAGTAGGATGGCCCTTCATCTTAGAGACAGACGGGGGACCATTGACAGTAGGAGGGGTACTGATACAGAAAAGTGAGGAGGGCAAGGAAAGACCAATCAGGTTTGAAAGTAGGACCTTGAACTCGGCAGAACGACGGTACTCACAGTTCAAGAAGGAGGTCTTAGCAATCCTGCATTGCCTTAAGACTTTCCAGGCGTACCTGTTCGGAAGGTGATTCATCCTCAGGATCGCCCCCACCAATGTTGTCGGGGCTCTGAAGAATTACAAACCCATAGACCCGACCGTTGGCAGATGGATAGGTTTCATATGGCAGTTTGATTACAAGGTCGAGCGGATTGCGGGGCTGCGGAACAGGGCAGATAGGCTGAGTAGGGTATGTATCACGCCGGAAGGAATAGAGGATGCAGAGGCGAGTGACGTCTTTCTAGAATACGAAGGGGGAACTTTTGTCGTAGATAACGAGATGGCGGACTCCATGCTCACAACAGGTCAGCTATTGATCAAGACCTTGAAAAAGAGCACGCCTGTGATAGTTGCAGAACTCAGGGAAGGGTCAGTCACCACGATTAGGCGTAAAGAGGAAAAGGACTTATGGGGTGCAGCGGTAGGGCCCAAAGAGGAACTGATGGCAATGGTAGTAGGAGGATGGGACACTGTGATGACCCTAGCAGAGACCTGGGCACAAAGAGAGTGGCAGTACCTAGTTAACCAGACTCAGGAAGGGCAAGATACTGATAAAAAAAAGCGGGAATTCTTCCTTATACAGATGTACGAGGGCATCTTTAGAGAAATCGGTCTGCTCCTTGTAGGCAACAAGCAGCCCAGGGAAGTCAGTCCCAAGGCAAGGGAGGAAGCGGAGAAGTATGTCTTAAAGAACGATCACCTGTTCAAAAGGGAGGAAGGGATGATGCCTAGGCGTGTCGTCTGTAGAAGGTCTAGGCAGTTGGACGTAATCCAAGCAATGCATGATGGGCTACCGGGAGGTCATCGGTCATCAAAAGGGACACTTGCAAAAATCGTATCCTTGTACTTCTGACCAGGAATGGCAGGCATGGTCGCAACGTATTCTCAAACGCGTCTGATATGTCATGAGAGGAGTTCCGCACGGGTGTTCGAGCCTCTTAGACCCACCCGGGTGTTGGGTCTGGGACACCTGATCCACCTTGATCTTGCGGTCATGCCTGTATCGACGGATGGGTATAGATACATCTTGGATGCAAGGGATAATCTCTGTGGCTACGTAGAAGTCGTAACTCTCAAGAGGAAGACAGGGAAAGGAGTGGCCGATTGGGTAGAAAACTTTTACCTAAGGCACCCCTTTGTGCGCAAATTCATAACAAACAACGGGACAGAGTTTGTCAATCAGGAGGTGCTGAGTAGGCTTAAGGCCCTGTGTGTACCTATTAAGATCACGGAACCGTACCACCCTAGGGCAAATGCACCAGTAGAAAGGGGCCACCAGACTTTGAAGAACACAATCGCAAAGTTGGCAGTAGACGACTTGGGAAACTGGCCACAGTACCTTAGGCAGACGTTTTTTTCTGAGAACGTGACACCTAAGAGAACAACAGGGTGCATTCTAACAGAACTCTGGTATGAGAGAGAGATTGATTTTCCGGTAGAAGCCCTCATCACCACCTGGAACAAACTAGACGATGATCCGTATTTGACTACAAAAGAATTAATCACCGTACGTTGTCAGCAGGTCGCCAGAAATGAGGAGGCATTGGAGGAAGTAGTTAACCGTGTGATGGATAGTCGAATGAGGGACAAAGTAAGGTGGGACCAGGTCAAGAATATTCGAAAGGAGCCACTACAGGTGAGGGAAAATGTGCTAGTTAGGAACTCGGCCCTTGAAAGCACATGGTCTGGGCAGCTGGGAAGGAGATTCAAAGGACCTTACAAGATCACTAAGCGGGTGGGACTAAACACGTTTGAACTTGAGGATCTTGATGGTACTAGCATAAGAGGGTCATTTCCGGGACAAAGACTGGTCAGGTTTTTGAGCAGGGATCCTGTGGAACAATGGTTACAAGAGGCTCAAGATGGGGAAACAGGGGAATTGATAGTTTGAAAAGCAGCCAACAAGCTATGGTTCTGGACCACCTCGCTGAGGAAGCGATCATGACTATAGGGGTTGTTCTTTCGTGTGTTTTGCTTCTTGTGAAACATGGGGTGACTGTCTGGGCTGAGTGTGAATGAGGATGGAAGTCTGGGGTAATGTACCATAGTATGAAAGGGGAATTTTTGGACAGCTTACATGGGGTGCCTATGAGGGGAACAATGTGCTTAAGGGATGATGGGACCGCCAACTACATGAGGGCAAGCAAGGGTTCTGGGAGGGTCTGCAAATCTGCAAATGGGGATGGAAGGGAACGTGCGTGTATAAGGGCATGTTGGGACTGCTACCAATGGACAGGACTAGGCGAAGAAGAGGACAACTTTTTTTAAAAAGGACAAGGATGGAGTTTGGGAATGAGAATGACAGCAACGCAATCAACAAACCTGAAGGGGGACAGCCATCAAGACAAGCTGGAGAATCAAGTTCCCAGAAAAGAAAGTTGTATGTGGGGTTCGATCACAACCTGGTCGTAAACAGGGGGGGCAGAAAGCAAGGACCCAGGGCACCATCGCCTCTGAAGGAAGGGGAGCCAATAGTCCTCCCCTCTGACAGTGACACTACCCGTGAAGAAGAAGGGAGCCTAGGGGGAGGACAGAGGTCGGAAGAGGAAGAGCCCATTGAGGTCATTGACCTCACCAACGAGGAGGAAGAGGATGAGGTGACAACACCCACCAGGGAAGAACGGGGAAGGGACGAGGGTCCAGAGGGAGAAAATGACAAATGAATAGAAGAGTTTGGGCCTACGTTCAGCGATTGGTTTGGTTAGTGGGTGGCTATCTTATGATACCAATGGACAATGAAGGCGAAGAAAAAACTGAGCAGGGGGGAAGACATATCCCCAACAACATTTTTTATAGAATAGACGCTCCTTCAGTTGCAGGGGATAAAGAGACAAATGCAACAAGAAATTGATGACCGTGCAAGGAGGGAGGCTCAACGCGGGGCAGCAGGGCAGTAAAGGGGGTAATAGGGGTAATTGGGGTCAATTAGGAATTAGGGGAAGATTGGTACCTGAGCAGTTGGAACTTCCATTTTGAACTTCGCATTGGAACTTTTTCTCGAATGGATTGAAATTGCACAACTTTCTAAGCTTAAAATGGCTGAGGACCAGACAATGAGCGCTCCTTTGTATAAACAGTGACTTCTTCAGAAGAGGGCACGAGGGTCATTGCATTGGGAGACTAGACTAGTGAATGACTGGAGTCTGGTTAAGGGTAAGGCAAAGGGATAGTAGAAGCAGCTAAATGAGATAAGTCCGTAATGTTGGCCTTGCATTCGAACTTTGTCTCCTTGTTTTTTTTAAGGACTGCGACATACTTGTTTTTTTTTAGGATTGGGGAGACTAGTAGGGGATGAGGGACCATTGCTACTTTGTATTAGTACTCGCTTCTTTTTTTGAGAAATGTGAGCCTTTGGTAGTACGAAAGGGACCGGGGATGATTGACTCTGAGAAGACGGGCAAGGGCATGAGGATTATTGAAGGCTGGAAGAAAAATTGATGGCAACAATTTTCCTTTTGAAATATGTACCCATGATTGGATGAGTCGTTGCATGAGTTCTTGTGAGAGGTTAGGGGACCTATGGGTAAAGAAGCACCCTCTTCCCAAGGAGCCTAACCCAACCAATCCCAGACAAGGCCAGAGCATTGAAGAGGGTATGAGAAGCCAGAAAAGTGGCAAGGAAACATTGAAATCATTCAGCATTATTGGTAATGGTTGAATGGTCGGGCGGGCTAGTGTTGCTTGGGGTCATGAGCCTCAACTTGAGCATTAGACGCTAAGTCGGATGTATGGATGAACATAATAATAGCAAATGATAAGAGAAAGAAGAAGAATCATGCGTAAAAACCCGAAAGGATGGTCATCTTCTAACCCCCGAGACGAGAATAGGATCCGTGTCCTCGAGGTCCACCCCCTCGGGCGCTGACATTGCAATGGACAAGGATGACCCTAACCTGGCTGTCCAATTGAAATAGACAAGGATGAGACTAACCAGGCTGTCCAATTAGAATAGACAAGGATAACCCTAACCAGGTTGTACCTTTGCAATGGACAAGAACGGCCCTCACCAGACTGTTTGACTTGAAATTGGAAAGAACGACCCTAACCAGGTTGTTCGGAATGACCCCTGACAAGGGTTATTCTTTGGAATTGGCACTGGGGTCTCTCTGCATGACTGCTTAAGGCGCATGAAATTGAAAGAAGCTGAGTCTGGAAAAAAGATTGGAAAGAGCCGGGCTTGAAAAAGAGATTGCAAAAAGTTGGGCCCTAGAAAAATACATTTGGAGGGACTGAGCTTTGGAGAAGATGCCGGATTCAGCCTTGGAAAAAATATTGGACTCAGCCTTGAAAAAGATATTGGACTCAGCCCCCGGAAGAGACATTGCATTGACCATCGAATTTGGATTGAGCATTGGACTGAGATTGAGCATTGGCATTGGAATGAGTATTGGAAATTGCATGGCATAAATGGGGGACCCTAGGAAACTTGGAAGAAAGATCGTCGGGCCGACTATGGAAAAAGAATTGAAATGGAATTCCCCTTTTCTTCTAGTCTTTGGCCTCAGCAAGAGGGGGATACCGGTGCATGCACCGCGACCCCAAGACCTCTATCCCTTTAAGGGAAAAAGTCTCAGCGCGACCTGCTCCTCCTTTAAGAGGATAAGGGTTAAAGGATCAAGGCACCTACCACTTGGATCGGTGCCGGTCGTCCGAACCACCCCTGACAATGAGCTCTAGTTGGGGAGTTCGAATTGCGTCTCCTGTTGAACGCCTAAACGTCAAAGGGCGAGAGAGCCAAATGGGCGAGAGAACTATTCTCATCTAGTCTAATTTGCTACTCTCCAGCCACACGCCATGTCAAAGAGGGGTGCCATGGCCGTTTGGATCGGACCTCGGCTGCCCGTGCTAAGTTGGGTGGCACTGTCCAAAGGGAGAGGCTGGGCGAGGTACCGGGTGGAGTCCGCCACCACCACGGGGCACTGACATTGCCCTGCCGGAACTTTACAACCGTTTCAGGACTAATTGCGAGGTCTTCGTAACTTCACTCGCGGACTAATTGAGAGTCCCAACTCTCTTGAAAGGAAGAGGCCAAAATCCAGAAAATCACCACTCGGGAGGAACGATTCGCGAGGAACACTCTTAAGGCTAGACGAGGCCCTGGTAGGCTTGGATTGGACCTACTTGACAAACATGAGGAGGAACCTTGGTATCGATGCTCGCCACGTAAGAGAAGAAAGGTCGGACCGGGTAGAAGGATGAGGCATCGTCCGCTGGGGAGGAACAAATCACTCTTCCTTTTGTGAAACAGATGGGCTTGTGTCCTTGACTTGCGGTCGGCGGGCCAAAGGTCTGCGTACCTCCGAGTGAGAACCAGTTGCGCGATGGGGACATCGTGTTTTGAGTGGGGGGAAGGTGTGCCATCTTAGCAATAAATACGCATGAAAGAAAACTTGTAATTGGTTGCGCATGGGTCTGAGAAAAAGGGGGGCCTGGCAGGATGCCCGGAACAGAAAAATACCCGTAATTGGATGTGCACAGGCCTGAGAAAAAAGGGGGCCTGGTAAAGATGCTTGAAATTGGCTTGCTCGAGGCCTGAGAAAAGAGGGTCTGGCAGAATGCCAGAGCAGAAAATAGTCGAGCAAGTGAATGGTATGAGCCTAAGAAAAGAACCTGGCAGGATGATTGAGAAAGAAAAGATTGGCATGATTGACTTTGCATAAGACCTGACAGGTTGGAAATGGATGAGTAATTGGTATTGCATGGGTCTGAAGAGAAGGTTTCATAAGATGCCTAAGAAGAGAAATGCATGTGGAATGAGCCAAACATCACGCATGTGAAGCCAACCAAGTGAAGAGACAAGAAAGGACAAAAGGGTGATATGCATGAGGAACTGGCAGGGCATGAGAAAAACCGGAGAAAACGAACCAGGGAAATGCATGAGGAATTGGCTAAGCCTGAGCCTCGGGGAGGGGAAGATGTATTGAAAATATGAAGAGCGGATTGTTTGTGGACCTTCCAAGGGTAATGAATGCGACGAAACTGAAAGAGAGTCTGCTCGAGAATGTTTTCTCAATGAAATGGGAAGATAGATTTGAGATTACAAAACACTTAGGGGAGCTGTGCATCTGTTCATTGATTCAAAGTGGGTAGCATTGCAGCAAAGACGGCGGCTGTACTGAAAGAACATCCCCCTTCCGGAGCAAATGCCTGACATTGAACCACATCCGAAAACTTGCCTACAATTTGTTAATCCACAATGCCAAGGCATACAATGAGAAAACCAAATCGTGCTATGACAACAAATTGTCACCCTGGGAATAAAACCAGCATGTCAGCAGTTAAGTGTATGAGGCGAGGAGGGTCTCGTCTGCTTCGTGATTACTGGAGTCGAAAGAATTATGGGCTGCCCTGCTAAGTATACAGAGTAGGTTGAAGAGGAAGTTCGTGTCTCGATTGAGGGAAAGATAAAGAGGCAGAGTTATGATGAAAATGAGCAACCTGGTCTAGAAGATGAAGAAGAACCTTGACTCCCCCATACCCTCCTCCGCCCTAAGGGACGGAAAAATGCAGAAAAGCCCCGATAAAAGAATGAGAAAAGACAAAAAAAAACCCTGACAAGCTAACTACCCACCTCACCCTACCCCTCTCTCCGTCTGTCTATCACTCCAAATTCCCAACTAACTATGAATTGGTGCGCGATGAGAACATCACGAATGAGTGGGGGAAATATGTCGGGACTGGTGAGTCCCGAATGACTTCCCGTCACTCGAGAGGCTGAATATGACCACTTTGTGCAGGGCAGAGAAAACCGGAGGCAAGGATGCTAGTAGAATCAAAGACGCAAGTGCGGACAATAGGTAGCCAGAGGCTGCCCGAAGTCGCCGAGACCCTCGAACTAGGAAGGAATTGTTGAAGCAGGAAGTGGCAAAGGACTGTAAGAAAATAGTGAAGGCGATTCTTCCCCCGAAAACGTAGAATGACCGCCGAAAAAAGTAGTAGCAAAAGACGCACGCTGCAAAAAGAGAAGAAGAGGCAGAGGGGAATAGGGCGTAAGGCATCAGCATGAGAAAAGGTAGCCGGGCCAGGCGGACCACTAGGACATAGCGATAAGAGGGCCAAGGAAGCCACAGGCTAGGCTGGGCCCAGCATCCAGAAAAGAACGATGTGTGGACGCAAAGAGAACGAGGAAAGGAGATTGTCGTGAGGTGGAAAAACTTCAGGAACATCAAGAAGAGGTGAGGTACCGGCAGGACAAAGTACCAGGAACCACGCGAGGCAAAGGAATGGTGCGGTACCGGCAAGACAGAGTACTAGGAACCACACGAGACAAAGGAACGGTGCGGCAAAGTACCAGGAACCACGCGAGACAAAGGAACGGTGTGGTACCAGCAACACAAAGTGCCAGGGACCACAAGGGACCAAGGGACGGCGCGGTGCTGGCAGGACGAAGTGTCGGGGACCACCCGGAACCAAGCAAAATATGGTACTAATATGGGAATGGTGTCGGGGACCAAGAAGGATCGAGCAAAAAAAAATGCAGTACCAGCGGGGCCACCGGCAGGACGGGACAGGTACCGGCGGGACTAGTGTCGCGGGCTAGTGCGGGACAAGTGGCGGGGACCTGTGACGCTCCACGAAAAAAGTGGCGGAACGACGTGTGGTGCATAAAATAATAAAACAAGTGGCGCCGTCGAGATCGGAGATCTTAACGGTCAAAAATATTAACACCACTAGTGCAAGCATTAGTGGGAACAAGTGGGAGGTGCCAAGGAGAAGGAGAAGAGGGAGTAGCGGCGGTGAGGGGGGCCAAGCCGGCAGTTCAGGTTATTCCGGATCAGCCAGGCCAAGAAAAACAAAGCTCCGATGACCCCCGCATGAGGAAATGGCTGGTCGAAGAAAATCGGAGCAAGAGGGCCTCAAACTGGAAGCGGCGGCGTCCAAACGGAGCCACTAGGACCATGGGGGGGGCCACTACTGCAGTCTGAGGTACAACGGCCACATGCCGGCTGCAAAATCAGACCTTGAGTAGGGTCCAACAACTAGAAAGAGGAGAAATAGTTGTTGGACACTTCTCCCAACGAAAATAAAAGAGAAAAGAGGGAGAAGGGGGAGGAAAAAGAGGAGGATGAGACAAAGGAGGAGGAATGTGTGGAGGAAAATGTGTTGCCAAGTTGGGACTGTAGCAGTAGGGTCTGGCAGGTCTCAATGATGACCTCATCCCTCCTAGATCCTAGGAGGGCAGTCCGGATTGCAGAGATAAGGCCCTTGGGGCATTATCTCTACAATATCTGAATTTAAGTAGCAAAAATAAGGAAAAAT
The DNA here is from genome assembly GCA_003427395.1 of Chara braunii. Classification (NCBI taxonomy): domain Eukaryota; kingdom Viridiplantae; phylum Streptophyta; class Charophyceae; order Charales; family Characeae; genus Chara; species Chara braunii. Next base: position 204,445 of record BFEA01001054.1, read on the forward strand.
GCTGATGTGAGTTGGCCAGTTTTTTTTTGGGCCATAGATCTGAAATCTGATCTCATGATGGAGGAGATCTAGCCGTTTTTTATGGGCTGGCACAAAACATCTAGCTCCGGAATGAGGTCGCAGCAAAATGGAGGGAAAACAAAGAGAGGAAAAAGACAAAACTGAGTATTTGGCCCAAGCCTTGGACCAGATACGCCAGAAAATTAAAAATTGAAGCTAAAGTCTCAAATTTGAGCCAAGGGAAGCTTGGGAGTAGCTCGGAGAAATGGGAGTCATGGATCTCATCCAAATCTAAGGCTGAGATTGTGTCGCCACTTTGGAAAATGCAATGGCCTACCCAAAAGAGGCCTAGACCAGGGAAAAAGACAAGAAATGGGCCTTTAGGCCCTTAATTTTCAGTAAAGGCTACATTTTGGGTAGTGGTACCCCAAAAGGCAGCTCTTTTTGAACTAAAAAGAGGCCGGGGTAGGCCAAGGGGTAGTCCGAGAAGATACCGGCCACTCGGACTGCATGTACCTGCCCAAAAGGAGGCCCAAGTACCTCCAGAGAGGCCTAAACCGGAAAATTGGCCGTGGGGGTACCTCGGTCCACCTAGAGGCACTTGGAGAGGCCTAGAGGTTGGTCGGTGCACCAGTTTCAACCTACATAAGTCGAAGGTGCAGGCTGCCACTCTCATTTGAGCATGAGAGGAACCCATTCTGCCAAAATGAGTCCATGAGAGAATCCTAGTGAAAGTAAAGCTAGGGAGAGAGAGCCGGAGCTAGCCTGGAGCCTGGCTATGGTGATAGAGCTGCAGGAGAAGGCCTAGAGGCCGGGATGAAGCCAGGAGAGTGGTCCGCCATAACCCTCAGGCTGTGAGGTAGGAGGAGAGGCTAGAAGGGTCCCCTTAGCCCTCCTAGAGAGAAGGACTTCATCGCCTTAGAGGTAGGAGCCTGCCATAGCTTGACAAGAGGTGTGGGAGGAGGAGAAGAGAGCTTGGGAGGAAGGGAGTCATACCCGAGGAGCTAGAACAAAGCTTGGGACTCCATTGCCTAGAAGACCAGAAAGAGGTGAGTGAAAGAGGAGGAAGTCCTCCTTCTTCTTCTTCTTTTTTTTTTTCTTCTTCTTCTTCTTCTTTTTCCTCTTCTTCCCCCCCTTCTTCTTCTTCTTCTTCTTATTCTTATTCTTCTTCTTCTTCTTCTTCTTCTTCTTCTTCTTCTTCCTCCTCTTCTTCTTTTTCTTCCTCTCCTTCTACTTCAGCTCCCTCTTCATCTTCCTCCTTTTGCCAAGGCTACGATTTTTGTTGATTTTGATGTTTGTGTATGTTGCGATTTATTCCGGGATACTCCGGTGTACTTCCCCCTAGTGTAGGTGCTCTCAATCTTGTCTCTTTGATGAATCCTATGCTTGTGTGTGTTGCGCTTCACTCCGGGATACTTCGGTGTGCTTTTCCCTAGTGTAGATGCTACCAATCTTGTCTCTTTGATGAATCTGATACTTGTATGTGTTGCGCTTCATTCCGGGATACTTCGGAGTACTTTCCCCTCGTGTAGATGCTACCAATCTTGTCTTTTTGATGAATCTGATGCTTATATGTGTTGCGCTTCATTCCAGGATGCTTTGGTGTGCTTTCCCCTAGTGTAGATGCTGCCAATCTTGTCTTTTTGATGAATCTGGTGCTTGTGTGTGTTTCGCTTCACTCTGGCGTACTTCGGTGTGCTTTCCCCTAGCGTAGATGCTCTCAAACTTGTTTTTTTC
>BFEA01001054.1:206601-228026 GCA_003427395.1 Chara braunii
TTCACTCCGAGATACTTCGGTGTACTTCCCCCTAGTGTAGATGCTCTCAATCTAGTCTCTTTGATGAATCTGATGCTTGTATGTGTTGCGCTTCATTCTAGGATACTTCGGAGTACTTTCCCCTAGTGTAGATGCTACCAATTTTGTCTTTTTTACGAATTTGATGTTTGTATGTGTTGCGCTTTATTCCAGGATGCTTCGGTGTGCTTTTCCCTAATGTAGATGCTGCGAATCTTCTCTTTTAGATGAACTTGATGCTTGAGTGTGTTACGCTTCACTCCGGGATACTTCGGTGTACTTCCCCCTAGTGTAGATGCTATCAATCTTGTCTCTTTGATGAATCTGATGCTTGTATGTGTTGCGCTTCATTCCGAGATACTTCGGAGTACTTTCCCCTAGAGTAGATGCTTTCAATCTTGTTTTTCTTATGAATCTGATGCTTGTATGTGTTGCGCTTCATTCCAGGATACTTCGGTCTGCTTTCCCCTTGTGTAGATGTTGTCAATCTTGTCTCTTTGATGAATTTGATGCTTGTGTGTGTTGCGCTTCAGTCCGGGATACTTCGGTGTACTTTCCCCTAGTGTAGATGCTCTCAATCTTGTCTCTTTGATGAATCTGATGCTTGTATGTGTTGCGCTTCATTCCGGGATACTTCGGTGTACTTCCCCCTAGAGTAGATGCTCTCAATCTTGTCTCTTTGATGAATCTAATGCTTGTATGAGTTCCGCTTCATTCCGGGATACTTCGGAGTACTTTCCCCTAGTGTAGATGCTACCAATCTTTTCTTTTTGATGAATCTGATACTTGTGTGTGTTGCGCTTCACTCCGGGATACTTCGATATACTTCCCCCCAGTGTAGATGCTCTCAATTTTATCTTTTTGATGAATCTGATGCTTGTGTGCGTTGCGCTTCACTTAAGGATACTTCGGTGTACTTTCCCCTAGTGTAGATGCTCCCAAACTTGTATTTTGATAAATCTGATGCTAGTGTGTGTTAAGCTTCACTCCGGGATACTTCGGTGTACTTTCCCTTAGTGTAGATGCTCCGAATCTAGTCTTTTTGATGAGTCTGATGCTTGTGTGTACTGCGCATCATTCCGCTATACTTCGGTGTACTTCCCCCTATTGTAGATACTCTCAATCTTGTCTTTTTGATAAATTTGATACTTGTGTGTGTTGCGGTTCACTCCAGGATACTTTAATGTACTTTCCCCTAGTGTAGATGTTCCTAAACTTGTTTTTTTTCTGATTTTGATGCTTGTGTATGTTGCGATTTATTCCGGGAAACTTCAGTGTACTTCCCCCTAGTGTAGATGCTCCCAAACTTGTCTTTTTGATGAATTTGATGCTTGTGAGTGTTGCGCTTCACTCCGGGGTACTTCGGTGTACTTCCCCGTAGTGTAGATGCTCTAAATCTTGTATTTTTGATGAATTTGATGCTTGTGTGAGTTGCGCTTCACTTCGGGATACTTCGGTGTACTTCTGCCTAGTGTAGGTGCTCTCAATCTTGTTTTTTTCATGAATCTGATGCTTGTCTGTGTTACGCTTCACTCCTGGATTATTCGGTGTAGTTTCCCTTAGTGTAGATGCTCTCAATCTTGTCTTTTTAATGAATCTGATGCTTCTGGGTGTTGCGCTTCACTCCGGGATACTTCGGAGAACGTTCCCCAAGTGTAGATTTTCTCAAACTTGTAATTTTGATGAATTTGATGCTTGTGTGTAGTGCGCTTTATTCCGGGATACTTCGGTGTACTTTCCCTTAGTGTAGATGCTACCAATCTTGTCTTTTTGATGAATCTGATGCTTGTGTGTGTTGCGCTTCATTCCGGGATAGTTCGGTGTACTTTCCCCTAGTGAATGGTGTTGCACTTCATTCGGGATACTTTCCCTTAGTGTAGATGCCCCCTATCTTGTCTTTTTCATGAATCTAATGCTTGTGTGTGTTGCGCTTCATTCCGAGATTCTTCGGTGTACTTTCCCCTAGTGTAAATGCCCCTAAACTTGAGTTTTTGATGAATCTGATGCTTGTGTGTGTTGCGCTTCAGTCCGCGATACTTCAGTGTACTTTCCCCTAGTGAAGATGCTTCCAAACTTATATTTTTGATGAATCTGATGCTTGTGTGTGTTGCGCTTTATTCCGGGATGCTTCGGTGTGCTTTTCCGTAGTGTAGATGCTTCCAAACTTGTCTTTCTGATAAATCTGATGCATGTGTGTGTTGCGCTTCATTCTGGGATACTTCTTAGAACCTTCCCCCAGTGTTGATGCTCTAAAATTGGTGTTTTTGCTGAATTTGATGCTTGTGTATGTTGTGCTTCATTCCGGGATACTTCGGTGTACCTTCCTCTAGTATCGATGCTATCAATCTTGTGTTTTTGGTTGATCTTGATGCATGGTTGTGCTGCGAATTCACTCCGGGACACTTCGGTGAACTCCCGTCTAGCTAGGATGCTTTCAAACCTTGTCATTTGGGTGAAAACTAGTGGGTAGGTGTGTGTGCCGCAGTTTCGGTAGCCCCGTTCAGTCCATCCTCACCCCTTGGTGTAACTGGTGACATATGTGTATGTCTGTGTATGTGTACGAGGGTTCTGGTCCCATCATCGGCAACCACCCCGACCTATCTTCCACGTCCACCACCTACACCCGTCCACCATATCCGACCTACCTCAACCCTTCTTCCACCTCCACCACCTACACCCGTCCACCATAGCCGACCACCCCAACCCATCTTCCACCTCCACAACCTACACAAGTCCACCATAGCCGGCCACCTCGACCCTTCTTCTTCCTCCATCATCCACACCCGTCCACCATAGCCAACCACCCCAACCCATCTTCCACCTCCACCACCTACACCCGTCCACCATAGCCGACCTACCTCAACCCTTGTTCCACCTCCAGCAGCTACACCCGTCCACCATAGCCAACTACCCCAACCCATCTTCCACCTCCACCACCACACACGTCCACCATAGCCAACCACCCCAACCCATCTTCCACCTACACCACCTACACCCGTCCACCACAACTGATCTACCTCAACCCTTCTTCCACCTCCACCACCTACACCCGTCCACCATAGCCGACCACCTCAACCCACCTTCCAGCTCCACCATCTACACCCATCCACCATAGCCAATAACCCCGACCCATATTCCACCTCCGTCACCCACACCCATCCACCATAGCAGATCACCTCCCCAACCCATCTTCCACCTCCACCTCCTACGCCATCCACTATAGCCGACCACCTCGACCCTTCTTCTTCCTCTGTCACCCACACCTGTCCACCATGGCTAACCACCCCAACCCATCTTCCACCTCCACCACCTACACCCGTTCACCATAGCCGACCTACCTCAACCCTTCTTCTTCCTTCATCACCTACACCCGTCCACCATAGCCGGCCACCTCGACCGTTCTTCTTCCTCCATCACCCACACCYGTCCACCATAGCCAACCACCCCAACCCATCTTCCGCCTCCATCACCTACACCCGTCCAYCATAGTCGACCACCCCCAACCCGTCTTCCACTTCCACCACCTACACCCGTCCACCATAGCCGACCTACCTCAACCCTTCTTCTTTCTCCATCACCTACACCGTCCACCATAGTGGGCCACCTCAACCCGTTTTCCACCTCCATCACCTACACCCGTCCACCATAGACGGCCACCTCAACCCGTCTTCCACGTCCATCACCCACACCCGTCCACCATAGCCGGCCACCCCAACCCGTCTTCCACCTCCATCACCTACACCCGTCCACCATAGCCGGCCACCCCAACCCGTCTTCCACCTCCATCACCTACACCCGTCCACCATAGCCGGCTACCTCAACCCTTCTTCCTCCTCCATCACCTGCACCCGTCCACCATAACCAACCACCCCAACCCTTTTTCTTCCTCCATCACCCACACCCGTCCACCATAGCCAACCGCCTCAACCCATCTTCCACCTCCACCGCCTACACCCGTCCACCATAGCCGGCCACCCCAACCCTCTTCCGCCTCCGTCACCTACACCCGTCCAACATAACCAACCACCCCAACCCTTCTTCTTCCTCCATTACCCACACCCGTTCACCATAGCCAACCACCTCAACCCATCTTCCACCTCCACCACCTACATCCATCAACCATAGCCGGCCACCCTAACCCTCTTCCGCCTCCATCAGGTACACCCGTCCACCATGGCCAATTACCTCGACCCTTCTTCCTCCTTCGTCATCTAAGACCCATCCACCATAGCCGACCACCTTGCGCCTCCCTCCCTTATCATCTCCCTCACCCACCCGAAAGTCATAGGGGTGGCAAGGGGGCACATGGATCTCGGATAGGGCCGGTTAAGGTAGGCCAAGGATCGAGGGTCGATTAGGATGTTGGGTCCCCTCGTTTCTCTCTCTCTCTCTCTCTCTCTCTCTCTCTCTCTCTCTCTCTCTCTCTCTCTCTCTCTCTCTCTCTCCCTCTTTCTCTTCTTCCCCTCCCTTCTTTCCTCAAGGCCCCTGACCCGTAACTTTCTCCTCGCCCTTCCCGTTCATCACATATGACTAACCTCTACTCTGGCATGTTACTTTGTCAGGGAATGAACGGTAAAGGAATCGAAAACTCACTTGGTGGAAAACGAGGGCAAGAGGAGGGTTGTCGGTCCCTTGTGCCACCAATAAGGGAAAAGTACAAGGTTGTTGTGAGCTTCTGAGGAAGCAAAGGAGTGTTGTTTCTGTGACAAGGTCTGTTTGAGTCAACCATCTTCCCCGACTGCATGACTAAGGTGATTGCGTGGCTTGCCTGTGGGAAGGGAAAGGAAAGTGTAATGGGAAAGGAAAACTTAGGCTTGTGGGAAGGGGTGATGCGTTGACCCCGATGGGGGATGTACTTGGACGGTTCTTTGTGTGGCCTTGTGCAGGTGAGTATTCGGGATGACTTTAAGCGGGACAAGGTCCGCGAGGGACGCGAGCATGGATGAAAAATTGGAAAAGGGAAGGACTTGGACCTGGCCTAGCTGTGAATGAGGGAAGTGATTGAGGGGTGTGATGCTTGGATGATTGGCAGACGTTGGAGCATGACTTGTAAGATGACTGAATGGAATGACTCTCTTGTGTGCAATGCAAAGCCCGGAAGGACTAAGGGCAGTCATGGATAGGCGAGCACGATGCTAGTAGCCCAAGCAAAAAAATAAAATAAAATTATAGCGGCTAAGGGCCCGGCGGCACCGCCCCACCCCGAGGATGCCGTAGGGGCGGCCTTGAGCCACTAGACTTAGTAAAAATGTGTGTGGTCCAATGGATGACGCTTGGCCTACATATGAAATGAAGATAAACCCTCAATGAATTCCCTGGACTGCCTGCGTATTGGAAGGAGCAATTGCCTGGTCAGATGCAAAGAAATGAGCAAAGGCCACGAGTGCTTAAAGAGCTACCATCTAGACGGGAGAGCGGAGCTACATCCCCCAATGTAAAGCCCTCTCGCAAAAAGGTCCATCCCCATCCATTTCAAAGCACTAGGTGGGGATGCCCCTGGGACAAACGACCCGTGCCCTGAGCATGAGCATGAGCGTGGGCGGGTCGAGCCGAATGGGACCCGCAGCACAACCGACTCAGGCTCGAAAGTCCTTCAGGGTACGGCCCTTACACTGGCGCAAGCGCTCATTGCCACACTGAAACCCGAAATCCTGGACGCGATGAAGAGAATGGCTGAGACCGGATATTTTCTAGACTTTTTTTGCATGATTGGATTTAGTGACATTACTAACCTTGCGTGTGTCTGGAATCGGGGGAAAGACGTCTTTCTTGCCAAGCTCTTAGATATTGCTGCGAGTTTAGAGAGGAAAAAAACGGATTATGAGAAGGAATGCGTAAAACTGTCTGCGAGAACTGCGAAGGTTTAGCAAACATTCATTAAGATTTAGTGACTGGATCACTCGCATCTGCAGACGCAGGCCGCCGACACACCTACGATCGGCTGCACCATCGTTGGGGCTCTTTCCCTTGACGATGACGAGATGGCGGAACTAAACCCAGCCATAGCCGCAGTAACCGCAATTGCCAACTGCACCCCAGAGAAAGCCTCATCATCCCAAGGTAGGCAGTACACTGCGTTCGCTCCACTTCCGTCCTTACACTGGGTTGAGCACACTCGCACTGGGTTCATGCATACGCTTTGGAAACTCGACATGTTTAATCACCTTGCTCCGTTCCCGGTAAAGGCCCTCATTTTCCTCGCCAACCTGACCGACGAGAAAGTTGCCACGTGTAAGGCAAACGCAATGACAGGCGCACACCCATATTGCCCCCCAGGAAAAAAACCTTTAATCCGACCCTCCTAACGTTTCCTCTACTGTCGACCCTCGACCATACGAAGTATGAGTACACCAGCCCTGTAATGTGGCAGAAGAAGGTTAAAACTGCCCCTGAAATSYACCTGAAGGGACTCAGGAAAAGCTGAAATGTCGGACGGCCATACCTCAGATGCAGATGCGCTATAGAGAGAAAGACGGACTGTGGGGCAGGACCGATCTGGATGAACCACGCAATTTGGTATCTGTTCGCTCATCCGGACATCCTATTCCCCAACATCGCCTCCGTAAAGGTAAGAACCTCTACTTTCATTCACTTTCTGCGGGTATCGTGGAAACCTGCAGTAGAGGCTTGTCTTACCTTCATGTTCATTCGGGAGATCATGTCTGATGTGATCTCCGCGCTTAAGAAAGATCCCTCCCTCACCTCTGAATCCGTTATTTGCAGGGAAAAATGAAAATACAATACCCCTCTAACCATTGGCAGGGTATTGCTCCCCACAAGGATCACTGGCAATCTGAGGATCAGAGCCAGGGGCACCCGGAACGAACAAGGGAACGCCCAATAAAGGCAGCGTAACAACCCACCTATAGTCGTCTCTCCCAGACAACTGGTACTTCCCTACGAGCCAGGGACAGAGCGAATGTGGCGCAACAGATGATCCCCCACAGGGATCCCCCGCACCATGAGGGTGCTGGAGATAGACCAGGATCACAAGATCGAATGGGAGGCAATCATCCGCCAGAGGAGCAATTCGGTGGTAGGTGGTTGCACAACATGGCGGTGGAAGGGCAAAGAGCTAGAGGAAGGGGTAGCTCTCGACTGCTCTCCTCACAAGYAGGGTCTGYGATCTCCACGGCGGAATCCACAAGAAATGACRGATTGCGGAAGAACGGGTCTTCCAGCGGAAGTAAGAAGGGAAGGAGAGGTTGTATCGGCACTCCGTGACGTGCACGCATGACAATAGTAGCAGAAAGATCTGTGCCGTGCACCCGAGTGATTGTCTCGCCAATGGATCACTCACTCCCTCACTACTCACGAGAAGCGCTATTTTTCTTCCTGACTTTTTTCCTTCTTTTTTTTTTCTTCCTTTTTTTCCTTTTTTTCCTTTGTTTTTCTGTTCTTTCTGGAATTCTTTCTACTCTGGCTCACTTACATAGTATATATATAAATATATATATATATATAATGCATGTCAGAGGTTGATCCTCCACCCCTTCCCCCCTCACCATATATGCTAGGAACGGTCCCCGCTAACAAGGAACCCCCCGTCAATGAGCTTTTGTGCACTACGCAGGATGAGAGCTTCGACCCAGAATGAGGAGGCAGCATGATCATTCTTCCTTCAGGAAGGGCCGCTTGGAGAAGGAGGGACGGAGAGCAGGACCAATTCGTGCACGACAGATACACGAGCAGGCTTATGGAAGCGGTTCCTCTGAGAAGCATGGTCCTAGAGGCGCTTAGGCAGGTGATGGGAGAGAGATTGGTGAATTGGCTGGAGGATGTGATCATCGGGTGGCGATATGATGAAGCCTTGGGTGCCAAGGTCTGTAAGCCGGCGAGGGTGTTCATGAAATTCAGGATGGCTGAGTGGGAGGCAGGGTATGTACCAGAGTTCTKCCAGTGCGGTACAGGGAGGCATGYCRAGTTCCTCAACACTGCCACCATCAAGATGCTCCCGGAGGAAGGTACCCTACACGTCATCACTAATGACATCGGCGTAACGAACAACGGCCAGGCTGGCCAGCTGCAGCTCATGCTCAATGCGGGTCTGAATCCCATCCCACTCAGAGCACTCGACGAAGATTTTACAATGGATGAGGTCGAAGTAGCTCTTGAAAAGATACTTACCACGCGAAGATGCGACGAGGAACTGTCCTTAGGGGAGGAGAGGCAAGTGAAGACGATAGTGCGAGAGAACATGAAAAAGTGCATCAGGAGCTTTCAGACGAAACACATGCATATCACGGGCGAACCCATTAACAGCGTGGCAGTAAGGAGCGAGATCGAATGGCTGACCAGTCGATACCTAGTCTGTCCAACGGACAAGGCGCCACACACCCCCATTTTCATCTGCATCAACTTCATCAGGAGGTTGGCACTGCAGAGGCTCTCAAGATCGGACTTCACACCGCTTCCAGACTCGCTGGAGCAGGAAGCGGCAAGGTTAGTGAGGGAGGCTGCTGCCTTCACTCATATTGGACACGAGGTGCTGCCGCTCCTGCACCTCATGACAGTGTACAAGGTGCACAAGCAATCATTCCGGTGGATCACGAACTCTGCAGAATCAGTGCTCTCCCCAGTGGCGGACGTTTGCGAAAGATTACCGAAGCTCCTAGCTGAGGATGTGCGGGCCCTCTGCACAACAAGGAGCGAAGAGGTTCATGTTGAGCATGGGGTCAGACCCAACTTCTAGTGGCCGATCTCCGCGATTGGGGAGTTCATTGCCAATATCCCGCAGCGCATTTACTCTGTCTTCACGAGGGATATCACTAGGTGTTTCGAGACGATACCCACGGACGGATCGAAAGACGGCTTGCCAGAAGCGATCAGATTCTTCGTTCGCTGCGCCATGGAGTGGAGGAGGGCAAGGACAACCAGGGACGTGATTGCAATTAGAGTCGCAACCAACGACACACTGCACCCCTACTGGGTGAATGGGGATCAGGACAGGGACAGGGATAGATTGTACATCGACGAGAAGGAGATCATCGACATTTGTGAATGACTCATCTCCAACGGGGTGGTACAAATGGGGAACAGGGTCTGCAGACAGATCCTCGGAATTCCCATGGGTCTGGCTTGTTCTCCTATCTTTTGTGATGTGTACTTCTTTAAGTATGAGTACAGACTAATCTCCCACTTGGTCGAAATGCAGGATTGGATGGCGGTTGAATRTTTCCAGGACACCTATAGATATATAGAYGATCTGTGTTCTCTAAACAAYACGATCATTACTGAGTTCCTCAAGAACGGTGTGCGCGGCTAGAACCCARGTCACAAGATCTACCYGCACAATTTCATTGAGGTAAAGGAAACAACCGAGGTCATAATCGATGGACATGGGAGGGCTGCAAATTTTCTCAACCTCTCATTAACAGTCATGTCCTAAAAAAATGGCATGTACTTTACCTCAAAACACGATAACAAGAGGGGACTCTCATTCTCCCTCGTGAAATTCATGAAGTTTAGATCGAATCGTTCTATCTCGCAATCTCTGCAGATCCTTACGGCTCAGACTGTCCTGACTCTCATCATCTATTCCGATGAGCAGGAAGTTGCCCTAGAAATCAATAACTTAGTCCAAACCATGGTCTCAAACGGATTCGGCAAGAGGAAATGCTGGAAGGTGGTGGACAGGGTTTTTCACAACAGGCAGAGGTACCAGCCCGACAGGGTGATCAACGGAATGGTAAAAGCCAACCTAATCACCAGACTTGAAATGTACTAATTTGTGTTATGTGGTGTCTGTGAGTGTGTGTGGGAACCGGGGGGCTACGGGCCGGAAGGGCCCGATGCCTCACGGCATCCAACCTTCCGGCCTGCGTCTCGTTTTCCGGTGGGATAGGGGCGGGGCACACACACACACACACACACACACATACACACACATACACACACACACACACGCACACAACAGGGGGACGGGGAGCGAGGATGGTGGGAAGAAGAGAGGAATCACCAAACACAGGAGACAACTGGTAAAGGCATTAAGAGCCGGACAGAGCAATAAATAAATAAATAAATAAATAATAATAATGATGAAACATAAACCTTGATGGAGGATTGTGCGGAATAACAAGGACCGAGGAACTCAGGCGAGTACTAGAGGGCGGCACGCCCCAGCTGGCACACAAGCTCGTTCAGAGCCTATTACGCCACGAGAGATGTGCGAAGGGCAACGGTTATGGGCCAGGACCACGCTCGCAGCTTGCAATAAACCCAAGTCCGATTTTGCGCACAACACGTGCGCACACTAATACGAATAACGAGGCATGCGCAGTAGTGACTTTTCACTCAAATGGGCGGGACAATCAGAAGGCGTGTGAAACGAATCGTATCTTCCCAATCAAGGGGAGTTGTTTCAATTTTTTTCCGCTATTGTTTTTATTTTTTGTTTTTGATCTTTGATTGATTTGCGTAGGTCTCCCGCCTCACGTCACCAACAACATTTGTATTGCCTACGGGCAATATCTCTCGGAAAATAACAATGACGGGGCACTATTTTCTTTTTCTCTTTCCTTTTTTTTGTCTTTTTCGTACATAGGTCACCATAGTGATGTTTCGCCCAACTGAGTAGGACAGTCAGAAGGCGTGTGATGCGGATCGTATCCCCCCAATCAGGGGGAGTTGTTTTAATTTTCTTCTATTGTTTTTTTTTTTTTCTTCTTGATTTGTGATTCTATTTTTTTGTGTAAGTTTCCTACCTTAGTTCACCAACGGTGTTTTGTAGTACCCGTGGGCAATATCTCTCGGAAAGTAACGATGACGGGGCATTATTATTATTATTTTTTTTTTTTTTTTTTTTTTTTTTTTTTTCCGTATACAGGTCACCAGTAGTGACGTTTTGCTCAATTGAGTAGGACAATCAGAAGGCGTGTGATACAGATCGTATCCTCCTAATCAGGGGAAGTTGTCTCAAATTCTTCTTTGCTACCGTTTTTTTTTGTTTTTTTTTTTATGTTTTTTTTTCTATTTTTTTGCTAAAAGTCTCCCGCCTCACGTCACCAACAACGTTTGTATTGACCGCGGGCAATGTCTCTCGAAAAATGACGATGACAGAGCACTATTTGAGCAAGTGGAACATCCCTCAGACTCCCATCATCGGATCAACGCACAGGCTTCCCGCTCGACCGTAATTCAAGATTGCGGACCGAACGGCGACATACATTCCTGTCGACAGAAGATCGGGTAGACGGTGTTTTTTGCGCCCTGTACAGGGACGCCAGTGCTTCGCGATCGCTTCCGCCATGGATTACCAGGTATATCAGGAATTGTTGGATCAAATGATCGATGACGAAGAAGATAGGGTTTAAGCTTCCTCGACCTCACCCCCAAATTTCCCTGGGTGTCTTAATCATTTATGATGCACCACGCATGCGCCACGAGGTTGCACGATCTTCCATTCTTTGCGTTATTATCGCATTGCACACTGGGGGGTTGAGCTGCTAATAATGTTAGTCTTCTTTCTGTTTCAACTTCTACGTTGGGCAGTTTGCAGACTAGTCGAGCTAGGGGCGATGACGTTAAACAGAGAGTGGGCGGATGAGAAGATGGGGATAGCGATCGAGATGTCAGCCTATGTTTTGCTCGCTTTCGTTGCTTTACTTGCTTTTCTTTCCTTTCTCGCTTTCTTACATCACTTGCAAGCTCTGCCACCTCCATCACCGCTCCGACTCCCGAAGCAATTGTGGCTTGAGAGCAGGTGTCCTCTCTGATGAAGCCGTGTATTGGTGGCTAGCGGCAGAAAAGCGCTTCAGGGATCACCACTACCCTCCCTACTTCGGTTGTTGTGGCAGACCTCCCATATTACGCGGAGTTGCCTCTGGGGATGCAGCTGGTCTCTTCATGTTCATTTTTTCGTACGAGTCTTCGTGCCATATTGTCTGTTGATTGGGAAGGAGGAGGAAGAGGTGACACTTCAGCTTTTTGGCCAAAAGAGAGTTAATTCTTTACTGTAAGGAGGGCGTTGGATGTGTAATCGACATATATTTCTCTTTGAAATGTGTTCACTCATGCGTTCTGTGTGTGAATGGATGATTTAGAGACAGATGTGAGAAGTAATAAGTACGATGCCTGACTTATAGATATATAAAGATTTTTTTATGACGAGCGAAGTTGCCTCTAGACATAATATCTATCCACGCATCGAGCGACTAAGATTGGCAAAGAGATTGGATGTTATGGTGGATGGCAACGATTGGGTACTATGATTTAAGGACAGATATGAAAAATAATAAATATGATGCATGACTTATATATAAGCATATATATATATATTTATATACATATATATATATATATATATATATATATATATACAGGGTTACCTGACTGAATGTTTGGGGGTCCGCGGGCTGGCCCCCGAATGTTCGGGCGTTCGGGGTCCTGTTCGGGGGCCGAAGACCTCCAGGTTCGGCCCCCGCCAAAATTGTTTTTGGGGCCTAAAAATAAGTTTTTTTTTCTGAATTTTGTTTTGTGAGTTTCTATGATGTAGCCTACACGCCTATAAATTTTAACGCCATTCAGCTAAGCCAACAAAACACTAAACATCTTCAAAGATGGGGGTGTCAAAACGTGCTCGCCCACTCACTATTTTGTTTTTTTTCATTTTTAATTTTTTGTTTTCACTTTGTTTTGGGGCCTAAAAAATTTTACTATTTAGAAAAAAAAAATTAACGAGTTACTGATTATGTAAACTACATACCTGTAAATTTTCAGGGCATTTGCGGATGCCAAAAAAAATTCAAAATCGGCAAAGATGGCGGTGTCGAAAAGGTGCTGGAACACTCACTCATTTTAATTCTCTTTTTATTTTTTCTTATTTTTATCACAGTGTTTATTTTCTTTATTTGATTTTTAATTCAGATTTGGTAAAGAATTTGGATGTAGTGCCCAGGCAAATGTTTTTAAAGTTATTTTTCTCCAAAACATATTGTTTTTTCAGAATTTCTTAAAAACTTTTTTTTTTTTTTTTTTTGGTTCCGCGTTCGCCCTGAACGGCCGAACGCCTTCCGAAGGGGTCCCGTACGTTCGGCGTTCGGGTTCGGGCGTTCGGCCCGGCCCGAACGCCGACAACGCTATATATATATATATATAGGGAGGGAGGGAGAGAGAGAGAGAGAGAGAGAGAGAGAGAGAGAGAGAGAGAGAGAGAGAGTACGTCTTGTTCCGTCGTTTCGCATGTAATTGGCGGGGGCGGTGTTTGCATGTGGGACTTGCCATCTAGGATTTTCATTAGGATTTGCTTTACAGCCCCCTGTTCTGTTGTGTTTGGGCTGTTTCCTTCCTCTTTTTGTTTGCGTCTTTGCCGTTTGGATATGTGCAAGTGGGTCGATATGACACACAGGGGTGGGGGCAGCCGCCGCCTAACCTACATTCCACGAGGGCGGCCGTACGCAAGGGGTTCTGAACAGGGGGAGTTGTAAGGAAGAAAACGAAAAACGAATTGATATTTTTTTATTGCTTTTGTTTGTTTCTTTCCGTATTCTGATTTTTCACACTTAGCAAAAAAAACAGCAAAAACAGCAGGTTGCCATAATCTGCAAATTTGCAAATTCTGCGATTTTCTGCCAACTGTGTCTGCTGCAAAATCAGAGTTTTATGCATCTTAGCTCTAGGATAAAGTGTTGTAGACTGTGTTTTGTCTCCGGGGTTAGACAGTATGTCGGGCGACGAACCCGGACGTTTGGGTTAGGGGATGACACGGAGCCAAGCCACCTCACACCTTCTTCACCTTGCACCTCCTTCCTCCACCGCCTCCATCACCCATCCAACATAACCAACCACCTTCCACCTTCTTCCTCCACCATCTCCTTCACCYATCCACCATAGYCAACCACCTCCCACTTTTTTCCTCCACCACCTCCATCACCCATCCACCATAGCCAACCACCTTGCACCTTCTTCCTCTACCACCTCCTTCACCCATCCGCCAWAGCCAACCACCTTCCACCTTCCTCCCCCACCATCTCCTTCAYCGATCTGCCATAGCYAACCACCTTGCACCTTCTTCCTCCACCACCTCCATCACCCATCCACCATAGCCAACCTCCTTCCACCTTCTTCCTCCGCCATCCCCTTCACCCATCCACCACAACCAACCACCTTGCACCTTCTTCCTCCACCATCTCCTTCACTCATCCACCATAGCCAACCACCTTGCACCTTCTTCCTCCACCACCTCCATCACCCATCCACCAWAGCCAACCACCTTCCACCTTCTTTCTCCACCACCTCCATCACCCATCCACCATAGCCGACCACCTTCCACCTTCTTCCTCCACCACCTCCTTCACCCATCCACCATAGCCAACCNCATCCACCATAGCCGACCACCTTCCACCTTCTTCCTCCACCACCTCCTTCACCCATCCACCATAGCCAACCTCCTTCCACCTTCTTCCTCCACCATCTCCTTCACCCATCCACCATAGTCAGTCACCTTGCACCTTCTTCCTCCACCACTTCCATCACCCAACCACCATAGCCAACCACCTTCCACCTTCTTCCCCCACCACCTCCTTCACCAATCCACCATAGCCAACTACCTTCCACCTTCCTACTCCACCATCTCCTTCACCGATCCGCCATAACCAACCACCTTGCACCTTCTTCCTCCACCACCTCCATCACCCATCCACCATAGCCAACCTCCTTCCACCTTCTTCCTCTGCCATCTACTTCACCCATCCACCATAGCCAACCACCTTRCACCTTCTTCCTCCACCARCTCCATCACCCATCCACCATAGCCGAACACCTTCCACCTTCTTCCTCCACCACCTCCTTCACCCATCCACCATAACCAACCTTCTTCCACCTTCCTCCTCCACTATCTCCTTCACCCATCCACCATAGCCAACCACCTTCTACCTTCCCCCACCACCTCCTTCACCCATCCACCATAGCCAACCACCTTTCACCTTCCTCCTCCACCATCTCCTTCACCGATCCGCCATAACCAACCACCTTGCACCTTCTTCCTCCACCACCTCCATCACCCATCCACCATAGCCAACCACCTTCCACCTTCTTCCTCCACCACCTCCATCACCCATCCACCATAGCCAACCACCTTCCACCTTCTTCCTCCACCACCTCCATCACTTGTCCACCATGGCCGACCACCTTCTACCTTCTTCCTCCACCACCTCCTTCACCCATCCACCATAGCTAACCTTCTTCCACCTTCTTCCTCCACCATCTCCTTCACCCATCCACCATAATCAACCACCTTGCACCTTCTTCTTCCACCGCCTCCATCAGTCGTCCACCTTAGCCAACCACCTTTCACCTTCTTTCTCCACCACCTCCATCACCCGACCACCATAGCCAACCACCTTCCACCTTCCCCATCCACCATCTCCACTCATCCATTATAGCGGTCACCTTGCACCTTCTGCCTTCACCATCTCCTTTACCCATCCACCATAACCAGTCACTTTCCACCTTCTTCCTCCTCCGTCCTCGTCCGTCGCTCGACGGTCGTAAGTAACGAAGGCGCCAAGGGGCGCAAGGAGCACTAGGGGGGGACGATTGGATACGCTAGGGGGTGAGATTGATTAGGGACTAGTTGTTTCTTTCTTCTTCTTCTTCTTCTCTCTCTCTCTCTCTCTCTCTCTCTCTCTCTCTCTCTCTCTCTCTCTCTCGTTCTCTCACCCAAAACTCTTACCTCCTCCTCCCTCTCCTCTTCCTTCTTGACTCATGACTAACCGCACCTCACTTGTTACATTGCCAGGGAATGAACGGTGAAAAGAAGCAGTCCTCACTTGGTGGAGAACGAGGGCGAGGGGAGGGTAGTCGGCCCTTTGCGCCACCAAGAGGCAGAGAAGGAAAGCCCTTTGAGAATTTGAGACAGCAGGATCCTCAGACAAAGTGTGAGAGAGATAGAGTTTGGCACAAGGTCAGTTGACTCAACCATTTGCCTGACTGCATGACTAAGGAGAATGCATGGTCTGAATGTGGAAAGGAAGGAAGAGTTGAAAGAACCCCGAAAAGAAAAAGGGAACTTAGGCTTGCGGGAAGGGCAAGGTGTTGACCCCATAGGGGGAATGAACTAGTCTTTGCTGTGTATGGGACTATGCATGTGAGTAACTTAGGACGGCTTAAGCGGGACTAGGCTCGGGAAAAATGCAAGCGAAAGGATCGGCATGGGAAGGTCACAAACCTAGTGTAAACTCCGAACGTTGGAAGGGTGTGACTTGACCTTTGCATGCAATGTGGAAACCCAGAAGGACTAAGAGCGGTTGATGGATATGTGAATAGGATGTAGATGTTAGGCAAAAACAAATACGGGCTAAGGGATGGGTGGCCTTCTGGGTCTGCAGGCCATCTGTTTATGTCTAGGATATGAGATCTGAGAAATCTCAGCCGTCATATCTATGTTTTGGCAGGTTTGTCACTGTCGTGCCTCCGGGTCACATTGACCCGTTTTCGTGTTCCGGGCGGTTTTGTGTCGTTGGTTGATCACCTGCCTCTTTTCTAGTGGCAGCAGTCTGTGCTGGTCAGATCTCAGCAGCAGTTACAGTCCTACAGTTGCTCGGTAAAAAAAAAAACAGCAAAAGTTCAAACAGTTAAAAAATAACAGCCTAACAACTTCCCCAATTACCACGTTCAAATGGAACACGGGGGGCGGTGGGGGGGGTGAACAGCATGCGGTACTCCGAATAGAGCACAGAGAGGGGTGGCGCTTCACATGGGAGTGAGGATTAAGGTTAATCAAGCACTAATCATCACCAAAATGCCGGGAAATGCAAAAATTCATATTGCGATTTGCACCCAAGTAGAGGGAAAAAGAAAAATTAAGAGTGAAGTGAGTAAAACTCACTCTCATGCATGGAAACTCAAGCGGGAAAGTGGCGACTTACATAGGAGTGAGGATTAAGGCTAATCAAACACTACTCGTCACCAAAATGCTGGGAAATGCAATAAATCAAATTGCGATTTGCACCCGAGTGGAGAGAAGAAGAGAAATTGAGAGTGGAGTGAGTAGAACTCACTCTCATGCATGGAAACTCAAGGGGGAGAGTGGTGATTCACATGGGGGTGAGGATTAAGGYCAKTCAAGCACTACTCATCACCRAAATGCTGGAAAGTGCAAGAAATCAAATTGCGATTTGCACCCAAGTGGAGAGAAGAAGAAAAATTGAGGGTGGAGTGAGTAAAACTCACTYTTATGCATGGAAACTCAARGGGGAAAGTGACGATTCACATGGGAGTGAAGATTAAAAYTAATCAAAYACTACTCATCACCCAAACATCAAGATGATCAAGAACTAAAGTTGCGATTTACATCCAAGTGAACGATTCGAGAGAAWGTGAGAGTTGGGTGAGTAAAACTCACTCAAATGCAATGACAAGGGGGCAAGTGGCGATTTACATGGGAGTGARGATTAARKTTAATCAAACACTACTCATCACCAAAATGCTGGGAAATGCAAAAAATCAAATTGCAATTTGCACCCAAGTGGAGARAARAARAGAAATTGAGAGTGGAGTGAGTAGAACTCACTCTCATGCATGRAAACTCAAGGGGGAAAGTGGCGATTTACATAGGAGTGAAGATCAAAGCAAATCTAGCACTAATCATCACCCAAACATAAAGATGATCAAAAATTAAAATTTTCAATTTTTATCCAAGTGAAAGATTGGAGAAAAAGTGAGAGTTGGGTGAGTTCTACTCACCCAAATGCATGAAATGACAAGGGGGAAAGTGACGATTTACATAGGAGTAAAAATCAASGCAAATCTAACACAAATCATCACCCAAACATCAAGATGATCAAGAACTGAACTTGCGATTTACATCCAAGTGAACGGTTAGAGATAAAGTGATAGTTTGATGAGTAGAACTCACCCAAATGCGTGAAATGACGAGAGGGAAAGTGACGATTTACATAGGAGTGAAGATCAAGGCAAATCTAGCACTAGTCATCACCTAAACATCAAGATAATCAAGAACTAAAGTTGCGATTTACGTCCATGTGAAAGATTGAAGAGAAAGTGAGAGTTGGGTGAGTAGAATTCACCCAAATGCATTAAATGACAAGGGGGAAAGTGACGATTTACCTAGGAGTGAAGATCAAGGCAAATCTAACACTAATTATCACCCAAACATCAAGATGATCAAAAACTCAAGTTGCGATTTACATCTAAGTGGAAGATTGGAGAGAAAGTGGGAGTTCGGTGAGTAGAGCTCACCCAAATGCATGAAATGACAAGGGGGAAAGTGGCGATTTACATAGGAGTGAAGATCAAGGCAAATCTCGCATTAATCATCACCCAAACATCAAAATGATCAAGAACTAAAATTGCGATTTACATCCAAGTGGAAGATTGAAGAGAAAGTGAGAGTTGGGTGAGTAAAACTCACCCAAATGCATGTAATGACAAGGGGGAAAATAACGAATTACGTAGGAGTGAAGATCACAACAAATCTAGCACTAATCATCACCCAAACATTAAGATGATCAAGAACTAAAATTGCGATTTACATCCAAGTGGAAGATTGTAGAGAAAGTGAGAGTTAGGTGAGTAGAACTCACCAAAATGCATGTAATGACAAGGGGGATAGTGGCGATTTACGTAGGAGTGAAGATCAAGGCAAATCTAGCACTAATCATCACTCAAACATCAAGATGAAGAAGGAGAAGAGAAAGAAGAAGAAGAAGAAGAAGAAGGAGAGGAAGAGGAAGAAGAGGAAGAGGAAGAGGAGGAGGGAGAAGAAGGAGAGGAAGGAGAAGAAGAATAATGAGAGAAAAAAGAATAAGAGGAGGGGGAAGAAGAAGAGGAAGAGGGAGAGGAAGAAGAGGAAAAGAAAGAAAAAGGGGAGGAAGAGCAGGAGGAAGAAGAAGGGGAAGAGGAAGAGGAGGAAGAAGGAAAAAAAAAAAAAAAAAGGAGAAGAAGAAGGAGGAGGAAAACGAGGTCCTCCTCTCCACTCACCTTCTTGGTGTCTTGGGGTGGAGTACCAATCTTGATGAAGATCTTCCCCTCCTTGCTCAACCACCCCCTTAGCTATGGCTTCCTTCCCCTTCAAACCCTTCTCCTCCTTCCTCTCTCACTCCCTTCCAAGTTGCCACAAACTCCAACCACTATGGCTATGGAGTACTTCCCTCTAGGAGGGCTAATGGTGACTCCCTCTAACCTTTCTCTCTTCCTCACAACCTGGGAGCTATGGCGGATCACCTTCCCTACTACCACTAGCCTATAGAGTCCTTCACACTAGCTCACATTCTCCTCTCAACTCCCAAACTGGCACGGGGTCCCCTCACTTCACTCCTAGTGAGTGTGGTGCTCTTATGGGCACATTTGGGCAGCATGGGCACTCCTCATGCAAATGGGAGTGTGGCGGACTAAACTCCCAGCTTATGTAGGTTGAAACCAGCAGTCCAGCCAGCCCATGGGCCTCCCTATGTGCCCCAAAGTGAACCGAGGTACCCCCATGACCAA
Source organism: Chara braunii (assembly GCA_003427395.1). Taxonomy (NCBI): domain Eukaryota; kingdom Viridiplantae; phylum Streptophyta; class Charophyceae; order Charales; family Characeae; genus Chara; species Chara braunii. The sequence continues at coordinate 226,066 of BFEA01001054.1, forward strand.
TTTTCACCACTAGGTCTCTCCGGGGGCACCTGGGCCTCATGTTGGTCAGGTACATGCAGTCCAAGTGGTTGGTACCAACTCGGACAGCCCCTTCGGCCTCTTTTCAGCCTCATGCGACTTGAAAAATGTTGCCCCCTTGAGTCCAAAGCCCAAGGGACAGCCTACTTGAAGGTCTTTTTCTCGACTTTTTTTTTGGGGGGGCCTCCGTTGAGTAGGCCGGAGCATTTTTCTATATGGCGACGCATTTTCAGCCTTGAATCAGACTAAGATCCAAGACCAGCATTATTTCGAGCTACCCAATGGTGGTCCTTGCTTCAAATTTGAGCCCCCAAGTTCAATTTTCCAATTTTTGGTGCATCTGGCTCTCTTTTTGAGCCAAATGCACAGTTTTGTCTTTTTCCTTTTTTTTCTTTCTTTCCATTTTGGGCTGCCACCTCACTCCGGAGCTAGCCATTTTAAGTTGGTCCACAAAAAAAAGTTGTTTCCTCTCCACCATTAGATCTGATCTCAGATCCATGGTCAAAAAGAAAACCGGTCATTTCTCCTTTGCATTTTCTCTCATTTTTGCTTTTTTAATTCAGATATTGTGGAGATATGACCCCAATGGCCATATCTCAACAATCCGGCTTCCCTTCCCTCATTCTAGGTGAGATGAGATAATCATTGGGACCTGCCAGTCCCTACTACAGCAGTCCCAATAGGCCGGCACATCCTCCTCCACCTTTTTCTCCCGTTTTGTTTCATTCTCACTCCATTTCTCCCCATTTTTTTTATTTTTTTTCTTTTAATTTTGTTATGACAAGTATCAAACAGCTGTGCCCTCCCTTTCTAGGCCTTGGAACCTCATTCATGATCAGGCTCATGACCGATTGTTGGCCGTTACATTTTGGACTTCAAAAATTGCCCTCCATGCTCCTAGGGGGCTTCATTTTGCCGCCGTTTGTTCGATTTTGAGCCCTTTTGCTCCGATTTTTTATGGCAGCCTTTTTTCTTATGTTGGGCCTCTTGAAGCTCCATTTTCACATGCTTGGCTAGTATGACATATCTCGGACTGCTGGGCAGCCCTCCCAACTCCCGTTTTTCTTTTCTTTTTACCGCTCGGCCTCCCGTTTGGGTCTCACCAGTGCTTGCACTAGTGGTGCTAATATTTCCCACCGTCAAGACCTTCGATCTTGACGGCGCCGTTGGCCTTGCGCAACCACTCCCTACGTTGGCTTGTGGTTATTTCCTTGGGACACCTCAAGTCCCCGCCACTTCCCCGTACTAGTCCCTTTTTTTTTTTTTTTTTGCCCCGTCGGCTGTGCTGCCGGCGCACGTCCCACTTTTCGACTTTTATTATTTGGGCCCACTTGGTCCTCGACAACATCCCGGACGACGTGCTATTTTTATTTTAGGACCCCCTTGCCCCCAACAATCCCGATGGGCATGCCGCGGCCCATTTCCCCTTGGCCTAGGCATCCTCATGCAGTCCGTTTATTTCTCGGACTGCATTTATGGTCATTCTCCTAGTCCCACAACCCCACAACTTGCCCCATGCTAAAAGAAAATGAAGTGTTTGATTTTCACGTGCACCTAGGTTCAATATTGACTCCCGGTGCACCTAAAACATATGTTTGGCATCCCCCATGCAATCCGTTATTTTTCGGTTGCATGGGGCCTTGATTTTTTTTGTTTTTTTTTGCAAAATCAAGAAAAACCCAAAGTACTTTATTACCGACATATGCCAGAATGAATCTGGTCACAAAAGCATCCCCTAGGTGACCGTTTTTGGCTATTAGTGCCCTTTTGACTTTTCCCCTTCTCTTTTCTTTTTCTTTTCTTTTTCTTTTCTTTTTCTTTTCTTTTCTTTTCCTCCACTTGTGTACAGTAGGGACTCATCAGTCCCTACTTGCTGCAGTCCCAACTGACGGCCAACTCACTCATCCTCTCTCTCTTCCCTTTTTTTTTTTTTTTTTTTTTTT
>BFEA01001055.1:0-11635 GCA_003427395.1 Chara braunii
CGCGCACACACACACACACACACACACACACACACACACACACACACACACACACACACACACGCACACGCCCGAGTGTAGTAGTATATATTTCCGTCATTCTATCGATGGAAGTAGCGTGAGGCCAACCATATCGAAGAAACTCTCTCTTACTCTCTCTCCCTTTCTCTCTCTCTTTCATTTCTCCCTTTCACTCTTTCTCTCTCTCTCTCTCTCACACACACACACATTAAGTGACAATACACTTCAGGATTTACTTAGTCATTTTGCTTGATCCAGCATATTATATCCCAACGTGTATTCGATGTTTCGTTACCGAAATACACTTCGGGATTTTCGGGATTTTAGTTAGTTATTGTGTTAGATCTAGCACATTATATCCCGACGTGCATTCGGTGTTTCTTACCGAAATAAACTTCGGGATTTTCGGGATTTTACTTCGGCCTTTTGCTTGACCTAACAATAATATCCCGACGTGTATTCGGTGTTTCGTTACTAAAATACACTTCGGGATTTTCGGGATCTTGCTTAGTCATTTTTCATGATCTAAATATTATATCCCGACGTGTATTCGGTGTTTTGTCACCGAAATACACTTCGGGATTTTCGAAATTTTACTTAGTCATTTGCTTGATATATCCCGACGTGTATTCGGTGTTTTGTTACCGAAATACATTTCGGGATTTTTGGGATTTTACTTAGTCATTTTGCTTGATCTAAAATATTGTATCCCGACGTGTATTTGGTGTTTCGTTACCGATATACACTTCGAAATTTTAGGGATTTTACTTAGTCATTTTGCTTGATGTAACATATTATATCCCAACGTGTATTCGGTGTTTCGGTACCGAAATACACTTCTGGATTTTCGGAATTTTTCTTAATCATTTTGCTTGATCTAGCATATTATATCCCGACGTGTATTTGGTGTTTCGTTACCGAAATAGACTTCGAAATTTTCGGGATTTTTCTTAGTTATTTCGCTTGATCTAACACATTTGATACCATAGTGTACTCGGTGTTTCGTTACCGAAATACACTTCGGGATTTTCGGGATTTAACTTAGTCATTTTGCTTCATCTACCATATTTTATCCCGACGTGTACTCGGTGTTTCATTACTGAAATACACTTCGTGATTTTCGGGAATTCACTTAGTCCTTTTGCTTGATCTAACATATTATATCCATACATGTATTCGGTGTGTCGTTACTAAAATACACTTTGGGGTTTTCGGGATTTTACTTCATCATTTTGCTTGATCTTGCATATTATATCCCGACGTGTTTTCTATGATTCGTTACCGAAATACTCTTCGGGATTCTCGGGATTTTACTTAGTCATTTTGCTTGATCTAACATATCATATCCCGAAGTGTATTTGGTGTTTTGTTACCGAAACACAGTTCGGGATTTTGGGGATTTCACTTAGTCATTTTGCTTGATCTTGCATATTATATCCCGACGTGTATTCGGTGTTTCGTTACCGAAACACACTTCGGGATTTTCGGGGTTTCACTTAGTCATTTTGTTTGATCTAACATATTATATCCCGACGTGTATTCGAAGTTTCGTTACCGAAATACACTTCGTGATTTTCGGGATTGTACTTAATCATTTTGATTGATATATCCCGACGTGTATTCGGTGTTTCGTTACCAAAATACACTTCGGGATCTTCGGGATTGTACTTAGTCATTTTGCTTGATCTAAGATATTATATCTCGACGTGTATTTGGTGTTTCGTTACCGAAAAGTACTTCGGGATTTCGGGCATTTTACTTAGTCATTTTACTTGATCTAGCATATTATACACCGACGTGTATTCGGTGTTTCGTTACCGAAATACACTTCGGGATTTTCGAGATTTTTCTTAATCATTTTTTTTGATCTAACAAATTGTATTTCGACGTGTATTTGGTGTTTCGTTACCGAAATACACTTGGGATTTTTGAGATTTTACTTAGTCATTTTGCTTTATCGAGCACATTGTATCCGGACGTGTATTCGCTCTTTCTTACGAAAATACACTTCGGGATTTTCGGGATTTTACTTCGTCATTTTGCTTGATCAAACATATTATTTCTGGACGTGTATTCGGTGTTTCGTTACCGGAACACAATTCATGATTTTCGAGATTTCACATAGTTATTTTGCTTGATCTAGCATATTGTACCCGACGTGTATTCGGTGTTTCATTACCAAAACACACCTCGGGATTTTCAGGATTTCACTTGGTGAGTTTCCTTGATCTGACATATTATATCCCGACGTGTATTCGGTGTTTCGTTTGCGAAATACACTTCGGGTTTTTCAGTATTTTACTTAGTCATTTTCCTTGATCTAGCATATTATATTCCGACTTGTATTCGGTGTCCCGTTACCGAAATACACTTCGGGATTTTCAAGATTTTACTTTGCTATTGTGCTTGATCTAGCACATTATAACCCGACTTGTATTCGGTGTTTCTTTACCGAAATACACTTCAGGATTTTCGGGATTTGACTTCGTCATTTTGCTTGATCTAGCATATTATATCCCGACGTGTTATCGGTGTTTCTTCACCGAAACACGCTTCGGGATTTTTGGGATTTTACTTAGTCATTTTGCTTGATCGAACATATTGTATCCCGACGTGGATTCGGTGTTTCGTTACCGAAACACAGTTCGGGATTTTCGGGATTTCACTTAGTCATTTTGCTTGATCTAGCATATTATATTCAGACGTGTATTCGGTGTTTCGTCACCGAAACACACTTCGGGATTTTCGAGATTTTACTTAGTCATTTTGCTTGATCTGACATATTTTATCCCGATGTGTATTCGGTGTTTCGTTACTGAAATACACTTCGGGATTTTTGGTATTTTACTTAGTCATTTTGCTTGATGTAGCATATTATATCCTGACGTGTATTTGGTGTGTCGTTACCGAAATACACTTCGGGATTTTGGGTATTTTACTTAGTCATATTGCTTGATGTAGCATATTATATCCTCACGTGTCTTCGGTGTATCGTGACCGAAATACACTCTGGGTTTTCGGGATTCTACTTAGTCATTTTGCTTGATCTTGCATATTATATCCCGACGTGTTTTCGGTGTTTCGTTACGGAAACACGCTTGGGGATTTTCAGGATTTTACTTAGTCATTTTACTTGATGTAATATATTATATCCCGACGTGAATTCGGTGTTTCATGACCGAAACATAGTTCGGGATTTTCGGGATTTCACTTAGTCATTTTGCTTCATCTAGCATATTATGTCTCAACGTGTATTTGGTGTTTCGTTATCGAAACACACTTCGAGATTCTCGGGATTTTACTTAGTCATTTTGCTTGATCTATTATATTATATCCCGACGTGTATTCGGTGTTTCGTTACCGAAATACACTTCGGGATTTTCGGGATCTTACTTGGTCATTTTCCCTGGTCTAGAATATTATATCCTGATATGTATTCGGTGTTTTGTTACTGAAATACATTTCGGGACTTTTGAGATTTTACTTGATCTAAGATATCATACCCCGACGTGTATTCGGTGTTTCATTACCGAAATACTTTTCGGGATTTTTGGGATTTTACTTAGTCATTTTGCTTGATCTAGCAGATTATATCTCGACGTGTATTCGGTGTTTCGTTATCGAAATACACTTCAAGATTTTCGAGATTTTTCATAGTCATTTTGTTGGATCTAACATATTATATCCGACATGTAATCGATGTTTCATTACTGAAATACACTTCGGGATTCTTGGGATTTTACATGGTCATTTTGCTTGATCTAGCATATTATATACCGACGTGTATTCGTTGTTTCGTTACCAAAATACACTTCATGAGTTTTTGGATTTTACTTAGTCATTTTGCTTGATCTACCATATTATATCCCGATATGTATTCGGTGTCGTTACCGAAATACACTTCGGGGTTCTCGGGATTCTACTTAGTTATTTTGCTTCATTTTGCATATTATATCTCGACGTGAATTCGGTGTTTCATTACCGAAACACAGTCCTGGATTTTCGGGATTTCACTTAGTCATTTTGCTTGATCTAGCATAGTATGTCCTACCGTGTATTCGGTGTTTCGTTTACGAAATACATTTCGGGATTTTCGGGATTTTACTTAGTCATTTTGTTTGATCTAACATATTATATTACGACGTGTATTTGGTGTTTCGTTACCGAAATACACTTCGGGATTTTCGGTATTTTACTTAGTCATTTTCCTTGATCCTGCATATTGTATCCCGATGAGTATTCAGTGTTCCGTTATCGAAATACACGTCGAGATTTTCGGGATCTTACTTAGTTATTGTGCTTGATCCAACACATTATATGCCGACGAGTATTTACTGCTTCTTTACCGAAATTCATTTTCGGATTTTTGGGATTTTACTTAGTCATTTTGTTTAGCCTAACATATTATATCCCAACGTGTATTTGGCGTTTCGTTACCGAAATAAACTTCGGGATTTTCGGAATCTTACCTAGTCATTTTCCCTGATCTAGAATATTATATTCTGACATGTATTCAGTATTTTGTCACTGAAATACACTTCGGGATTTAAGAAATTTTACTTAGTCATTTTGCTTGATATATCCCGACGTGTATTCGGTGTTTTGTTACCTAAATATAGTTCGGGATTCTCGAGATTTTACTTAGTCATTTTGCTTGATCTAAGATATTATATCCCGACGTGTATTCGGTGTTTCGTTACCGAAATAAACTTCGGGATTTTTGGGATTTTACTTAGTCATTATGCTTGATCTAGGATATTGTATCCTGACGTGTATTCGGTGTTTCGTTACCGAAATACACTTCCGGTTTTTCGGGATTTTTCTTCGTCATTTTCCTTGATGTAACATATTATATCCTGACATGTATTCGGTGTTTCATTACTGAAATACACTTTGGGATTCTCGGGATTTCACTTAGTCATTTTGCTTGATCTAGCATATTATGTACCGACTTGTATTCGGTGTTTCGTTACTGAAATACACTTCTGGATTTTCAAGATTTTACTTAGTCATTTTGCTTGATCTAGCATACTTTATCCCGACGTGTATTCGGTGTGTCGTTACGGAAATACACTTCGGGGTTTTCGGGATTCTACTTAGTCATTTTGCTTGATCTGGCATATTGTATCCCAACGTGTTTTCGGTGTCTCGTTACCGAAACACGCTTGGGGATTTTCGGGATTTTACTTAGTCATTTTTCTTGATGTAACATATTGTATCTCGACGTGGATTCGGTATTTCCTTATCGAGACACTGTTCGAAATTTTCGGTATTTCACTTAGTCATTTTGCTTGATCTAGCATATTGTTTTCCGACGTGTATTCGGTTTTTCATTACCGAAACACACTTCAGGATTTTCGGTATTTTACTTAGTCATTGTGCTTGATCTAGCATATTATATCCCGACGTGTATTCGGTGTTTCGTTACCGAAATACACTTCGAGATTTTTGGGATTTTACTTAGGTTTTGTGCTTGATCTAGCACATTGTATCCCGACGAGTATTCGGTGCTTATTTACAGAAATACATTTCGGGATTTTCGGGATTTTACTTAGTAATTTTGCTTCTAACATATTATATCCCGAAGTGTATTCAGTGTTTCGTTACCGAAATACACCTCGGGATTTTCGGAATCCTACTTAGTCATTTTTCCTGATCTAGAATATTATATCCTGACATGTATTCGGTGTTTTGTCACCGAAATACACTTCGGGATTTTTGAAATCTTACATAGTCATTTTGCTTGATATATCCCGACGTGTATTCGGTGTTTTGTTACCGAAATACATTTTTGGATTTTCGGGATTTTACTTAGTCATTTTGCTTGATCTAAGATATTATATCCCGACGTAAATTCGGTGTTTAGTTACCAAAATACACTTTGGGATTTTTGGGATTTTACTTAGTCATTATGCTTGATCAAGCATATTATATCCCGACATGTATTCGGTGTTTTGTCACCGAAATACACTTCGAGATTTGGCTTCATCTAATATATTACATCCCGACATGTATTTGGTGTTTCATTACTGAAATACACTTCGAGATTCTCCGGATTTTACTTAGTCATTTTGCTTGATCTACCATATTATCTACCGACTTGTATTCGGTGTTTCGTTACCGAAACACGCTTGGGGATTTCCGAGATTTTACTTAGTCATTTTCTTAGATGTAACATATTATATCCCGACGTTAATTCGGTATTTCGTTACCGAAACACTTTTCGGGATTTTCGGGATTTCACTTAGTCATTTTGCTTGATCTAGCATATAATGTCCCGACGTGTATTCGATGTTGCGTTTTTCGAAACACACTTAGGATTCTCGGGATTTTACTTACTTGTTTTGCTTGATCTAACATATTATATCCCGACGTGCATTCGGTTTTTCGTTACCGAAATACACTTCGGGATTTTCGGTATTTTACTTAGTCATTTTGCTTGATCTAACAAATTACATCCTGACGTGTATTGAGTGTTTCGTGACCGAAATACACTTCGTGATTTTCGTGATTTTACTTAGTTATTGTGCTTGATCTAGCACATTTTATCCCGACGAGTATTCGGTGCTTCTTTACCGAAATACACTTCGGGATTTTTGGGATTTTACTAAGTTATTTTGCTTGACCAAACATATTTTATCCCGACGTGTATTCGGTGTTTCATTACCGAAATATACTTTGGGATTATCGACATATTACTTAGTTATTTTTTCTGATCTAGAATATTATATCCCGAGGTGTATTTGGTGTTTTGTTACCGAAATACACTTCGGGATTTTCGAAATTTTACTTCGTCACTTTGCTTGATATATCCTGACGTGTATTCAGAGTTTTGCTACCGAAATACATTTCGGGATTTTTGGGATTTTACTTAGTAATTTCGCTTGATCTAAGATATTATATCCCGACGTGTATTCAGTGTTTTCTTACCGATACACATTTCGGGATTTTTTAGGTTTTACTTAGTCATTTTCATTGATCGAGCATATTATATCCTACCGTGTATTCAGTGTTTCGTTACCGAAATTCACTTCGGAATTTCGGGATTTTTCTTAGTCGTTTTGCTTGATCTAACATATTATATCCCGACGTGTATTCGGTGTTTTGTTACCGAAATACACTTCGGGATTTTCAGGATTTTACTTAGTCATTTTGCTTGATCTAACATATTATATCCCGAAGAGTATTCGGTGTTTCGTTACCGAAATAGACTTCGGGATTTTCGGGATTTTACTTAGTTATTTTACTTGATCTAGCATATTATATCCCGACGTGTATTCGGTGTGTCATTACCGAAATACACTTTGGGGTTTTCGGGATTTTTCTTACTCATTTTGCTTGATCTTGCATATTATATCCCAACGTGTTTTCAGTGTTTCGTTATCGAAACACGCTTCAGGATTTTCGGTATTTTACTTAGTCATTTTTCTTGATCTAACATATCATATCCCGACGTATATTCCGTTTTTCGTTACCGAAATAGATTTCGAGATTTTCGGTATTTTACTCAAACATTTTGCTTGATCTAGCATATTATATCCCGACGTATATTCGGTGTGTCATTACCGAAATACACCTCGCGATTTTCAAGATTTTACTTAGTTATTGTGCTTGATCTAGCACATTGTATCCCGATGTGTATTCGGTGCTTCGTTACCGAAATACACTTCGGGATTTTCGAGATTTTACTTAGTCATTTTGCTTGATGTAGCATATTATATCCCGGCGTGTATTCGGTGTTTCGTTACCGAAATACGCTTTGGGATTTTCGAGATTTTACTTACTCATTTTGCTTGACCTAACATATTGTATCCCGACGTGTATTCGGTGTTTCGTTACCGAAATACACTTCGGGATTTTCGAAATCTTACTTAGTCATTTTTCCTGATCTAGAATATTATATCCCGACGTGTATTCGGTGTTTTGTTTCCGAAATACACTTCGGGATTTTCAAAATTTTACTTAGTTATTTTGCTTGATATATCTCGACGTGTATTCGGTGTTTTGTTACCGAAATACGTTTCGGGATTTTCGGGATTTTACTTTGTCATTTTGCTTGATCTAAGATATTATATTCCGCTGTGTAATAAGTGTTTCGTTACCGAAATACATTTCAGGATTTTCGCGATTTTACTTCGTGATTTTGTTTCATCTAGCATATTTTATACCGACATGTATTCGGTGTGTCGTTACCGAAATACACTTGGGGGTTTTCGGGATTTTACTTAGTCATTTTGCTTCATCTTGCATATAATCTCCCGATGTGTTTTCGGTGTTTTGTTACGGAAACACGCTTCGGGATTTTTGGGATTTTACTTAGTCATTTTGCTTGATCTAACATATTTTATCAAGACGTGTATTCGGTGTTTCGTTACCGAAACACAGTTCGGGATTTTCGGGATTTCACTTAGTCATTTTGCTTGATCTAGCATATTATATCCCGACGTGTATTCGGTGTTTCGTTACCGAAACAAACTTCGGGATTTTCGGGATTTTACTTAGTCATTTTGTCTGATCTTACATATTATATCCCGACGTCTATGCGGTCTTTCGATACTGAAATAAACTTCGGGATTCTCAGTATTTTACTTAGTTATTTTGCTTGATCTAGCATATTATATCCCGACGTGTATTTGGTGTTTCGTTACCGTAATACACTTCGGGATTTTCGGGATTTTACTTCGTTATTGTGCTTGATCTAGCACATTGAATCCGACTTGTATTCGGTGCTTCTTTACCGAAATACACTTCCGGATTTTTGGGATTTTACTTAGTTATTTTGCTTGATCTAGCATATTATATTCCGACGTGTATTCGGTGTTTCGTTACCGAAATACACTCTGGGAGTTTTGGGATCTTCCTTAGTAATTTTGCTTGATTTAGTATATTATATGTCGATGTGTATTCGGTGTTTCGTTACCGAAATACACTTCGCGATTTTCAGAGTTTACTTCGTCATTTTACTTGATTTGGCATATTACATCCCGACGTGTGTTCGGTGTTTCGTTACCGAAACAGACTTCGGGATTTGTGGGATTTAATTAGTCTCGTTTCTATGTTATATCTCGAAGTGTGTTCAGTGTTTCTTTACCGAAATAGACTTCGGGATTTTCAGGGTTTACTTAGTATCGTTTCTATGTTATATCCCGAAGTGTTTTCGGTGTTTCATTACCGAAATACATTACGAGAGTTTTAATTACTTAATTCCGTTTGTGTGTTATATTCCAAAGTGTATCGGGAGGGTTTGTGTAGACCAACTTGAGCGAGCGTGGGTGCACAGGAAAGAGTGAGAGAGTGTGAAAGAGAAAGAGAAGAGAGAGAGAGAGAGAGAGAGAGAGAGAGAGAGAGAGAGAGAGAGAGAGAGACAGCGCACGAGTGCATTCGACTATTTAACTACTAATACTAAAAGCCAAAAAAAAAAAACTAGCAAAATAAACAAAACAGGAGGAGGAGAGGGAAAAAAAATAAAAAATCATTGTGAAAATGCAACTACAAATGTTTAAGAAAAAAAAAAACAAGTTTTTTTTTGTAATACTATTTTTTTAATACCTTAGGATAACTCGAATTTGGACCAACATCCAAAGGTTTATGTTTAAAATGGTCTTTGAAGGAAGGGGCCGCGGGTGTGTGTTCTATTTATATATATCCTACCCCTTAAGCGTGGTGGGCCCTCGGGAGGGAGGTCGTGTTCCGCTGCGCACCGGAATCGGCCCGAAGTTTTGATTCGGGCCGGCGGATGAAGGCGATCGAGGGAGGGGCGTTGTGCATAGTGGCGCGCGTACCGAATTATTTACAACGCGCCACTAAACGAGAGAGAGCGCCCACCGATCCGGGTACACTGCGGGCGTTGATGAGCATTCATATCTGAACGCGCCCGCCGTCGCATAGCAAGAAAGTGTTGTTTCGTGCCCCGACCCCTTTTTTTCTTTTTGATTTTGTGTTCTTTTTGTAACTTTGTATTTATCTTCTTTATTTTTAGTTTTTTTTTTCTCCTTCTGGCGTGTCGTTTTGTGTCCTTCTAGCATGCCCCGACCTTTTTTTTTTATAGCATTTTCATTTTTGGTCTGTTGTTTCTTACTTTTTTCATTTTTGGTTTTTTTTTTTGCTTCGTGGTCGGCGTCCATTTTTTTTCTTTTTGTACTCTCCCCAATTTTTTTCTTTTCTTTTCTTTTTGTTTCCCGGCGGGCGGGAAAATGGAAAAAAGAAAAGTTTCCACCCGCCCGCCTCCCCTCCCCCCCCACACACACGCCCACCCACCCACACTCACTCACTCACTCCCCGCCCAACCACCCCCCCCACACACACGCCCGCCCACCCACACTCACTCACACAAGGGTTCCGTTGGGGTTTGAACCCACGCACAGATTTTGAAATACCCAATTGCCACCTGAGCTAGCTAACCGTTCAGGTGGACTGGGTCCCTGTCTGTTTTTGGGGACTGTTGTCTTTTGAAGTGTATCCCACGTCAGGCTGCTGGCACGTCAGGATGTGCCTGTGTCCAAACCCTAACGTCGCAGTGTGAGCCCTGCCCGCCTGAAATGGACTTTCCTAGGGGGGGCGGCGACCGGGCAAGCGCAGGCGGGTCCAGGCCAAATATTTTCAAGCGCGAACTTTRACGATTTTTCGCGCTCAGAAAAATCGGCAAAAAAATCTGAAAATTTGATATCCTGTAGATTAGGTCGTGATCTTTTCAGGAAAAATATCAGAAAAATGAAAAACAAAATCGTTAATGGTGAAGTAAATGGTGCGCTGTTTCGTCACATTTTTCATTTTTACTACTTTACCACGTTTGGGCCAACGAGAAAATAAACCAAACTTTCGCGATTTTTTGCAATCAGAAGGATGACCCAACAACTCTGCAAATTTGAGGGTCTATAGATTTGGTCGCGATCTATACAGGAAAAATATTTACAAAAATTAAAAAAATTATTTCGACCACGAATAAATTGCGGGGATAATTCAATATATTTTCGAATTTTGCCACTCTACCAGTTCCCCCCACTGTACTACCGGTAGCCGTCATGGACCTGTGGTCGCAGCTGGGGTCCAGGTACATATACAGGTACATGTACAGATCAAGTTGTCGTGTGTGGTCTCTCTCTCTCACTTTTTTTTTTTTTTTTTTTTTTTTTTTAAGGCTAATTCTTTTAAGCTCAACCAATTCAAGTACCTATCGAATCTGGACAGGACGGCCTTTCAAGCCTTTTTTTTATTGTCATTATAGTATTAAGGGGAACCCCGTAGCAGCCACATTCGTGCTCAAGCCTCCAACGAGGGAACATGTGGGAGCTGCACCCACCAGCAGGTGCGATACCTACTACAGCAGGTGGGCGATACCGGCCAGGGGTCAGCCGGTAGCATCAGGACCGAGCTTCTTTGATGGGCCAGTCACTGTGCCTCCCCTCCGGTCCCCTCCCCCTATGAACATCAGCAATCTCTGCTCAATGCCACTCGGGGGGACCAACGGCATATCTCTAGGTGGCGGACGCCAAACTTGCCCAGGAAGGTACATGAGGCCAATGGGGATTGAACCCAAGACCTCCTGAATGCCACTTGCGTGCCTTACCAACTGAGATAGGCTGCTGGATCTCTCTCTCTCTCTCACCAAAAAAAA
>BFEA01001055.1:22015-33621 GCA_003427395.1 Chara braunii
AAGTGGATCCAAGTCCGAGTTTGGGGGGGGGGGCCGCAACTTGAAAAAAAAAAAACATATATTCCTCAATATATATATTGGGAAAAAAAAAACATTCACATGCACTTCTTAGCGGGCTGGTGAGGGTTTAGTGTGTGGCGAAGCAAGATATGGATCCAAGTGTAACAGGAAGTCCGCCGCCTAGCCTGTTAAAAAAATGAAAAAAGAATAATACTCTTGACTATTTGTTAGCAAAAAAATAAAAGTCATGCGCACTTCTTAGCTGCCGCAGTGCGCGTTTTGAGTGTGGTGAAGCATGGTGGTGGCCTAAGTTTTTTTTTTTGGCAGTTGGTTTGGACCTACATTTTTTTTTTTTTTTTTTTTTTTTTTTGCTTTTTTGCAGGCATTGCCCGCACCGCCCGCACCGCGGGCACTTAGCTAGTATATATATATATATATATATATATATATATATATATCGTCACAAACATATATATATATATACAGAAAGAGAGAGAGAAAGAGAGCACGAGTGCATTCGAGTATTTACCTACTAATACTAAAAGCCGAAAATCAAACACTAGAAAAAAACGGGAAACAGGGGGAAAAAAAAAAGAAAAAAAAAAAGTGTAGCAAAAAAAAAATAAAAATCATTATGAAAATTACAACTACAAATTCTAAAAAAAAACGGAAAAATGCTTTTTTTTTTTTTTTTTTTTTTTTTTAAATATTATAGGCTAGCTCGGAATTGGACCAACATCATCTAATGGTTTATCTTTAAAATGGACTTCGAAGGAAGGGGCCGGGGGTGCGCGTCTTATATATATATATATTATATATACATGTATATTATATATATGTATATATATATATATATTATATATATATATATGATATATTATCTATATATATAGAGAGAGAGAAAGAGAGGGAGCGCACGAGCGCATTCAAGTGTGTAACTACTAATACTAAAAGCAAAAATTAAAAATTTAGATAAAAATAGGAAACAGGGGAAGGAGGAAAGAAAAAAAAAAAAATCATTGTCGAAATAACAACTACAAATTCTTTAAAAAAAAGAAAAAATATTTTCTTTTATTTTTTTATTTTTAATATTATAGGATAACTCGAAATTGGACCAACATCTATAGGTTTATCTTTAAAATGGTTTTCGAAGGAAGGGGCCGCAACTGCGCATCCTATATATATACTGTCTCTTATACACATCTAGATGTGTATAAGAGACAGCTTATCACCTCGGTGAGTAGGTTTCCCGTATAACGAAGTTTAAAAAAAAAAAAAAAAAAAAAAATTATATAGAGGGGACCCCTGCAAGCATAGGGTTTCGCAAACGAGGTAAATCAAGTTGCTCCCCGCCCCAACAGCGGTCGTCAGAGATGAGGTGGGGCCGCCGGTAGGGGTCCGGCTAACGCAAACACCGAACATTTTGCCAGTAGCTGCGCCTTCCTTTCTCAACGGCCCCCACCCCTCATCGAGTAGCAGCAGAGGCTATGACCAACATTATCCCACACACCACACACAACCCACTCGCTCTCGCACTCACACCGCTGTTGACCATAGACCCTGCTAATACCAATTAGGGGTATCCAGAGGACTATCACAGTCCGTTGGCACTAAGTGCGCCGCAGGCGGTCGTGGGGCTNAGGATAACTCGAAATTGGACCAACATCTATAGGTTTATCTTTAAAATGGTTTTCGAAGGAAGGGGCCGCAACTGCGCATCCTATATATGAGAGAGAGAGAGAGAGAGAGAGAGAGAGAGAGAGAGAGAGAGAGAGAGAGAGAGAGAGAGAGAGAGAGAGTGGCAGACTGTGGCAGAACAACCTGACAGGGAGGGCACAGTAATATCAAAGAGCATTGGACATGCACACTTAGACTCACAAGCTCACACACTTTGAATAAACTTGTTATCACAAGTTCAACCTTCAAAGTAGATGACAAACCACGAATGACATCACACATGCCCCAGTTCCTTGCACTACCATAGCCATAGTCTCCCTTGATGTCGACAAAGCAGCTCCTTCTACTGGTTTCATCCGTGTGCTAATGGAATCATCTGGAAGGTGTGCCTTTAGCACTTCTGTCGAAAAAGAGGCCTTATGCCTTGCCTCTGAGGTATATATTTTATTCCGAGTTCTCCGTGTCTCGCCGTCTATAACTGCGGTTGGTACCTGCTTATCCGATAGTATATGCGGGCTACGTCACTCGGTATCTATAGTCGTTCAGTGTTGTGGTTAGTGCTCATACGAGTCTCTTGGGAAAAACTCGTCGAGCAATCAAATAACTAACTAAATAAATAAATGCAGAAAGTTCAAAGATCTTCCTAGTCGTTTCAGAGCTGAGCTACGTAGCGTTGAAACTGGCAAAGTAAATGAGAATAAGACGACAAAAACAAAACAAAACAAAATGTCGAAAGTTCCTAGTCGCTTCAGAGCCGAGCTACGTAGCGTCAAAACTGGCAAAGCAAACAAAATAAGGCGAAAAACAAAGCTAAATAAATAAAGGCGCATATAAGGGCGCAACTGGAGTAACTAAGGAGAGGGCAAAACGAAGTAAGATAAAATAAATAAATAAATAAAGGAATCAAAATTGGTCCGCGACCCGTCTAACTGTCGACTTCGTCTGTCGGGAGAACCCCGGTCCCGACTAACTGACCAAAATCAGTTTCGAGCCGCGGATCCTGGATCTTGTCCTCCGAAACCGTTTTTTAGTGCCCTGATCGCGAATCTCGGTCCCATGCCTGCCGCGTTTGGCGGACGGAGAGTAAAGATCTCCCCAAGTATTCCCAGCAGCAACTCTCCTGTAACCTTGGCCAACTTGGCCAAGGCCCCGAGAGAGACCTCCGGGGGATCACCCCGGAGGTAGCTTTCGCTAAGTGCGTAGGCGATGGAGCTTACACAAAGAATCCCTGAAGTTGAGGAGAACCAGAGTCTCTTCAGAGTTGCAGACAGTACCCCTGCCTTACTCTTCTTGTCGGAGTAACTAGAGTAGTCCTGCATGGATTGGCATCATAGCACCCCTTTCTCTCGAAGGGAGTCTTGATTCTTCATGTTTTGTACAAAATGAACCTGTACCCGATTCACCGCCACGTAGACCTGGCCTCCAATGAGGTCCCATGTGTTCGAGTCATCATCCTTGCGCACTAGCTTCATCTTTCGGTCATAACAGTCTTCATATTTGTCGAGTATGTTCCTGGCTCGTTCCCAGGATGCCGGGTCTCTCGAGAATCCGACAACGATAGGAATGTCGTCGACCATCCTCCACTCGTGCACCAATTTCCTGTCAGAGCCTACGGACCGAAGGAACTTGGTTTCCGCCATTCCAAATGTAATCGTGGCGAGTACCGGACTTGTGGTTTTTCCCATAGGAGCACCCACAATTTGCCTCCTAATCTCATCCCCACACAACATAAACGCATGTTGCAGATCATATTCGACCAGCTTGAGAATGACGTCAAGTTTTACCTTGATATATCCAGCCTCACCTCTACCCGTTTTTGACATGACGCAACTTTTCCCCCTCGTCGCTACTCTCACTTGTTGCCAGCCGTCGTCGATGAAGTGTCGGAGTAACTCATATACAGCTTCCTTCACAGTCTCATGGGGTATCGAGGAGAACATCTCCTTGATATCGTAGCACCTCCCCATTGCTGTGTGACATCCCATCTTTGTAAGCATGTGACAGGTATGTTGCAGCTCATTCTTTAGTACATAGCTCGACGAGAGGTGGAAGTTCGAGTGCTTGTCATACCTGGTAATCAGGCAATGCAGTGCTCTCGAGCATCTTCGCTATGCCATCACATCGGGATCTCCACATGCTGGTGCAATCGCTATCCAGTGCTGCAGGTCCTTATCTTTAGGAATGACATATGCTCTCCCAAGCTTTCCATCCAATTTCCATGGTCCTATCTCCGCGAGTCCCGCCTGTTCGTTGTCCCTTCTAAAGTTAAGAAGCACTTGCAGCTCCGCATCCACCACCTTGTCGTAATTGGCGTTCCAAGTGAAGGTGCTACCGAAAGCGTGCCTGTAAAGGATCGGGCACACTACTGCGGTGTCACCTGGGTTGCGGTCCACTGGTGTGAGTACAAGCCCGTCAAACTGTCGTGCCCAGGTCCTGACTTGGTAATCCGTCCAAGCTGCGTTGTTATGCTCATATAGCATAAAGCATCTATCGGTGTTGATGTTCAGCTCTGCCGGTCTTCCGAGGTGTGCTGTGGCAGACAGAATGGCTTGCTTCAGTTCCTTCTCCCTATTCGGTACACCGGTCTTCGTGACATTCCTGGCATTTCGTACGAAGTTAGGGACTTCCGGCAGATCTGCGAACCTAGTGAACACATGTCCGTCACTCTTAGCTAAGTGCAGGCTAGTACACAGACAATGGGCACTCGACGTGTGGGCATACCTTCTGTGATTGTGCAGTATCTCTCCCACCGTCTTGTTCCTTGAGTTCACAATCCGGACTTTCCGTTTCACGAAAGTAGCCACCGGTTCATCAATGGTTTTTCTATTAATGACCCTTTCTACCTCCCTTCTGACCTCAGACTTCAGTATAGAAGAACAATACGAGAATTTTACCGTAACTGTCCTCCTTACACTTACTCCGGTCTTCTTTCTCAGTGTGCGGTCTAACTTTAACTTCAGTCTATTCCGTGTCTCCTTCCGCGCGAACAACGACACCGTCCTGTAAAGTCCAATCAGTTTACTGGTTGAATATCTTGCAAGCGATGTAGCCATTCTTGGTTGTTTCAGAAGACGCTGGAGCAGAGCCTTATGTCTCTCCGTTGTGGTTGCAGTTTCCGTATCTTGAAGATCGTGGATTTTCCACCTTTCTGGCACGCTTCCTTCGCATCCTTCAGCTGTGTAGTTCTTCCTTCAATATGGACTGTAGAAGACCCGTACTGTGCTGCAATAGTTCTCCACTTATCAGCCCAGATCTCTCTGGCGTAGAGCGTAATCTGCACAGGTTCTTCGTGTGCAGTAGCAGATCTCTCCTCCAACCAGTTGAGAAGTGATGTGCGCATCTTGCCGTGAGCTTGAAAGGTGATCGGTATGGGACTTGCCGCTTCTTGTGAGACCTTCTTCGCGGAATATTGCTTCATAATAGCAAGTGTGTAGTTGACTAATCCTTCTTTCGAGCATTCGACTGCTATACCCTTGTATCCGTTCGTCAACGGTGTTCTTGGTTCTTCGAGATTGCAAGGAGGTGAGGTCGATGTTCGTGATCTCTTCGAGCATTCTCCCTTCTCGTAGCTTCCATTCGGAGTTCTCTTCATCTTCGTACCTGCCTTCGCCTTCTTCATCTTCGCCTTGAGTTTACGTTCCTCGAGTAGTGCCAGCAGCCGATGTGTTTCTTCGTCCGTGTCTGAGGAATCACTCGTGGTTGAACTGTCCTCAGTCTCTGACTCTGATGATGTTGAGAACTATAACTTCTTAGTACTCTTCTTGGTCTTCTTTGAGTACCCCTTAGCTCTCTTTTTCCCTTTCGCTTCAGTGAAGGTTTTGCTCCGAGGTGAGATCTTCGGACTGGTATTCCTGATTGTCACCGGCATAATGGCTTTTGCCTTCTCCGCTGCTTCTTCCTGTTGTTTCCTCCACTTTTCAGCGATTTCTGCCTGTAGTTGTAGTCGTAACTCTTCAGTCCTTCTCGCCATGTCTAGATCCCTCTTCCGTTCTTATTCTTCCTTCTTTCGTAGCTGTTTTTCTTCCAATCTCTTCTTCTTTTCTTCTTCCTTTCCTTCATGAGGTCTCTGATAAATATATGTACTTCATCTTCTTGCTGTACTAGCCGGCCTCTCTTGCTCCAACAGTCTCTGGCTATATGTCCCACTTTCCCATAGTTATAGCACTATGGACCATTCAATTTGTTGCCCCATCCGTTATTGTTCCCAAAATTGCCTCCGTTACCATTGCCTCCGTTGTTTCCTCCATTTCTGTACATTTTGTCAATCTCCTCGTTCGTTCTAGGTCCTATATCAACGTCTCCAGGTATCACTAGTCTTATTGAATCCATTATCTTGCGTGGGTCCAATTCACTGCCTCCAGATATCAACTATCTCCCTAAGTTCGCTCTCGCCTAAGTTTCTTCTAAGCCTAAGGAGTCTGATCGCTCTTTTGATACTCTGCAGAATTGTCTGGGGTTGTCTAAATACCTCTGCTCTAGCCCTCGGATTAGAGATGAGGTTAGCAGTAGCAAAAATTGGTCGAATAATGTGTTGTGCGTAGTTATCCAACGTCCGAACTAGCCTAACTCGTTCGATTGCACTTCCTCTGTTCCTATATCTTCTTTGTGTGTTACCACATCTCTCGCATCTGTTCGGCCTTGTCATCTTAGAGTATCGAGCCGATCAACACGAATGCTATCCCAATGATTAGAAGACCTACACCGAATAGTACCTTCTGTATCGTTCTCTTCATTCTCACAATGAACAGTCGCAAATCCAACAGATTCCTTCGTTTCGATTAAAAGTTTTTCTAAATCTGTGAACAACCTTCTGTCTTAAAATAGGAGAAATTCTTCCAAGTATCAAGAAAACTATCGTCTAATAAGAAAATCTCTCTCCAATGATTGTACTTCAGAGGAATCTTCTATAGTCAGCAGAATCGTCTGCAGTCAGCGAACTCTTTCATCCAAACAGAGAAGGTTCTTTCTCCAAATCTCATTCAAACCAGCAGGAAGCTCATGTAGAGTGAGCGAGAATTGAACAGAAAAACTGTTGCGAGACTAGCGATACTCTCGTTGAAAAGAAACTGAAAAGAAAAGAAAAATTTTGTGAAACCAGCGAAGTCGAAAATAGAAAACTCTTGTGAAACCACCGACGCAGAAAACAGAAAACAGAAAGCAGAAAACTCTTAAGAGACTTGCGGAGTAGTCTTGTGAAACCATCTAAGCAGAATCAGAAACAGAAAGCAGAGAACTCTTGTGAGACCAACGGAGCAGTCTTGTGAAACCAACTAAGCAGAATTAGAAACAGAAAACTCTTGTGGGAAGCAGCGAAGTAAAATCCTCAATTCCTCCTCAACTATTCCTCAAACATACGCAGCCACCGTAAAGCGTAAGACCATGGCTACTGCGCTCCCAAGAGTGGCAGACTGCAGTAGAACAGCCTGACAGGGAGGGCACAGTAGTACCAAAGAGCATCGGACATGGACACGTAAACTCACAAGGTCACACACTTTGAATAAACTCGTTATCACAAGTTTAACCTTCAAAGTAGATGACAAACCACGAATCACATCACACATGCCCCAGTTCCTTGCACTACCATAGCCATAGTCTCCCTTAATGTTGACAAAGCAGCTCCTTCTACCGGTTTCATCCGTGTGCTAACGGAATCATTAGGAAGGTGTGCCTTGAGCACTTCTGTCGAAAAAGAGGCCTTATGCCTTGCCTCTTAGGTATATATTCTATCCTGAGTTCTCTGTGTCTCGTCGTCTATAGCTGCGGTTGGTACCTACCTATCCGATAGTATATGCGGGCTACGTCACTCGGTCCCTACAGTCGTTCAATGTCGTGGTTAGTGCTCGTACGAGTGTCTTCGGAAAAACTCGTCGAACAATCAAATAACTAAATAAATAAATAAATAAATAAATACCCAAAGTTCGAAGATCTTCCTAGTCGTTTCAGAACTGAGCTACCTAGCGTCGAAACTGGCAAAGTAAACGAGAATAAGACGACAAAAACAAAACAAAACAAAATGCTGAATTTTCCTAGTCGTTTCAGAGCCGAGCTACGTAGCGTTAAAACTGGCAAAGTAAACAAAATAAGACGAAAACAAAGCTAAATAAATAAAGGCGCATATAAGGGCGCAACTGGCGAAACTAAGAAGAGGGCAAAACGAAGTAAGATAAAATAAATAAATAAATAAAATAAATAAAGGAATCAAAATTGGTCCGCGACTCGTCTAACTGTCGACTTCGTCTGTAAGGAGAACCCCGGTCCTGACTAACTGTCCAAGATCAGTTTCGAGCCGCGGATCCTGGATCTTGTCCTCCGAAACCGTTTTTTAGTGCCCCTATCGCGAATCTCGGTCCCATGCCTGCTGCGTTTGGCGGACGGAGAGCAAAGATCTCCGCAAGTGTTCCCAGGAGCGTCTCTCCCGTAACCTTGGCCAAGTTAGCCAAGGCCCCGAGAGAGAGAGAAAAAAAAAAAAAAAAAAAGTTGCAGTAATATGCCAATCTCCATTTGAAATTTTCTAAGGAAAATAAATTTTGGCATTTCGAGTATTTCAAATTACACAAACACAAACCCAAAGTAGACAAGCACAAACCCAACGCTCTGAATACAAAAACCTGCAGTATCTACAGGGGTGGCCTTGACTCCAAATTGTGATCAGTAAGGCCAGCAGATATGTCAAGCCGAAAGTACAGAAACCCAACAGCTAGGGTCCAGAAACAGATGTCACAAAGTACCAGTCTTCCACAATGTGACAAAGCGGCACACTTCCACGATATGCACAGAAAGGAAACTCCTTGCTCCACCACCGCTCTCTAACCAAGATCAAAAGACAGATCATAGAGGTGACCTTTATCACAGAAAGAATGTCGAAAAACAGGAATTTAAGCTGCGGTAGACTTTAAGGAGACTCAAGCTACAACAGACGCAGCATGGAAACTCAGAAAGTGACTCAAGAACTCAAGCCGCAAATATCTGGTACTCTCTCTCTCTCTCTCTATCTATGTATCTATTTATCTATCTATCTATCTATTTATCTACCTATCTATCTATCTACCTATCTATCTATCTATCTATCTATCTATCTATCTATCTATCTATCTATCTCCCCCGTCAGTTTCCTGTGTGAGGAGTTGTTCATTGACTATCATATGATCGTGTTTGCTATGCAAAACTCTGTTTATCCACTCTGGTAGTTGGTCTGTGTCACCACGTGGCTGAGGGTCTCTCAAACTGTCTGCACCCATCAAAAATGTCGAGGGCCCCAATATGCTCATAAATGTAAAAAATTTAGCCTTGCTAAGAAACGCATGTCTGTCTTCACTTAGGGCGGGCACTGACATATGGGCACGGGTGTGTTTACCGACAACTGTTAACGTACGGGCAGTTGGTCATAACTTCAGGACAGGCAAATCAAGTATGTAGGTCAAGTGTAGAAGACTCGAACACATGCCCATACATGCACCTGCCTAGCCTGGACCATCATTAGAGCATCATACAATTAAGAAATTTTATCGCGGCATTCAGAGCACATGCCCATACATGCGCTTGCCAAGCCTGGAGCTGCACGTTCAAAGGACAACACCCTTTTAAGGTACTTCAGTGTGCCTCAGAATCCCTCAAAAGAACTGCACATAGCCAACAACMCCCCCTCTTACCCCCGCACCCTGTCAATATTGACTCAAACCGCCAGTTGTTCCAAGCCTCTTTTTCCAATGTTGATTGTTGCTTGGCCCTAAGAAATCTAAACGAGCACCACGCATGACTAGCCTGCCTTCTGCCACCAACCTTTTTATGGCAATCCAACCCATTTCAATGCCTCATGTCCAGCCCTCCCCCTGCTAGATCGCACTCCTCTCGTTCTTAGTTTGCCTTCAGTGCCGTTTGGTCCCTCAGAGAATTCATTGTCGGAGCGAACATCACAAATGACAAATAAGGATGTACATTGCTGAAGGCGCAAATACAACTCATAAATATACAGTGAAGTCAGAAAAAAACAAATTTAACAGGGTGCGAGATTTCCACCCTTTTTTTTGCAAATTTTGAATGCATGTTGGCATATAAAAATACCCCCCAAAAATGACAAACGTGAAATCCCGGACGCGCGTCGGGATATATTCACCCCCCCCTAAAAAACAACTAAGTAAAATACCGAAATCTCGAAGTTCGTTTTTGGTACTGAAATCCCGAACGCACGTCGGGATATAATCCCCCCTCCAAAAAACAACGACCAAGTAAAATGTTGAAATCCCGAATCCACGTCGGGATATAATCACGCCACCAAAAAAACGACTACGTAAAATCCTGAAATCCCGAAGTGCGTTTTCGGTACTGAAATCTCGAACGCATGTCGGGATAGAATCCCCCCCCCCAAAAAAAACGACTAAGTAAGATGCCGAAATCTCGAAGTGCGTTTTCGGTACCGAAATCCCGAACGCACGTCGGGATATCATCGCCCCCCCCAAAAAAAAGACTAAGTAAAATGCCAAAATCCCGAAGTGCGTTTTCGGTACAGAAATCCCGAACGCACGTCGGGATATAATTCCCCCCCCCAAAAAAAACGACTAAGTAAAATCCCGAAATCCCGAAGTGTGTTTTCGGTACTGAAATCCCGAACGCATGTCAAGATATAACCCCCCCCCCCAAAAAACGACTTAGTAAATTGCCGAAATCCCGAAGTGCGTTTTCGGTACCGAAATCCCGAACGCACGTCGGGATATAATCCCCCCCCCCAAAAAAAAAACACTAAGTAAAATCTCGAAATCCCAAAGTGAGTTTTCGGTACCGAAATCCCGAATGCACGTCGGGATACAATCACACCCCCCCAAAAAACGACTAAGTAAAATCCCGAAATCCCGAAGTGCGTTATCGGTACCGAAATCCCGAACGCACGTCAGGATATAATCACCCCCCCAAAAAACCGACTAAGTAACATCCCGAAATCCCGAAGTGCATTTTCAGTACCGAAATCCCTAACGCACTTCGGGATATAATCCCCCCCCCCAAAAAACAATGACTAAGTAAATCCCGAAATCCCGAACGCACGTCGGGATATAATCCCCCCCCTAAAAAAAATGACTAAGTAAAATGTCGAAATCCCGAAGTGTGTTTTTGGTACTGAAATCCCGAACGCACGTCGGGATATAATCCCCCCCCCCGAAAAAAAACGACTAAGTAAAATGCCGAAATCCCGAAGTGCGTTTTCGGTACCGAAATCCCATACGCACTTCGGGATATATTCCCCCCCCCCAAAGAAAAAGACTAAGTAAATCCCGAAATCCCGAACGCACGTCGAGATATAATCCCCCCCCCTTAAAAAAATCACTACGTAAAATGTCGAAATCCCGAAGTGCGTTTTCGGTACCGAAATCCCGAACGCACGTCGGGATATATTCCCCCCCCCCAAAAAAAACGACTAAGGAAAATGCCGAAATCCCGAAGTGTGTTTTCGGTATCAAAATCCCGAACGTACGTCGGGATATAATACCCCCCCCCAAAAAAACGACCAAGTAAAACCGGAAGTGCAATTAAGAGATATTCCTGATTGCCCATAACTTGTAACTCTCTCAAAAAGGACACTTCGTTGTTTACAAAACACGAACTCACAAATTGACATTTCCTCATCAGTAGCCCAAACCACGACTTCGCCAAACGGTTTCAGCGATTTCGCGAACCTTTCGTAAATAAGCTTCGCTGTCCAATTCGGCGTATTTTCCGGGGTCCATTGGTCACGAGTGACATACAGATACACACACGAGCGTTGTAGTATATATTTTCATGTTGTCGCGGAAGATTCATTCGATGTTCGACATTCTATCGATTGAAGTATCGTGAGGCCAGCCCTATCGATGGAACACTCTCTCTCTCTCTCTCTCTCTCTCTCTCTCTCTTTCTCTCTCTCTCTCTCTCTCTCTCTCTCTCTCTCTCTCTCTCTCTTT
>BFEA01001055.1:41468-55504 GCA_003427395.1 Chara braunii
ATACCGATATCATATCCTAATGACGGGCTTGTCCCGGCCATCCTCTTTTGGATTAAAAAGGGTTATGCTAATAAGAATCGGAATGGGGGAAATTGACACATCAAATACATCCAAAAGAATAATGGTAAGATCAAATGCGTCTAGACTGATAGGAAGGGTGCAAATACGCTCACTTCAGGAGCCATCTTATATATTAACCAATGGCTGGCATCCAGCAACTGCATCTTGTTGGGTCATAGAGTGTGGAGGCAAAAAAATGGCATCCCCATGGGTCTACCCTGTTCTCCTATCTGGTGCGACCTCTATCTGTTCAAATACGAATACCTGGCAATGATGAGGTTGGTCGACAATGGATTACATGCTATTGCAACCAGCTTCCTTCACACCTATAGGTATGTTGACGACCTCCACTCATTGAACAACCTCCGCATGCCCGTCTTTCTTGGGATTGGACAAAATCATGTAGGTTTCCTGACATGGATATACCCTGACCAGTACATTGATGTAAAACCTGACAATGACGATGGCGACTGCGGGCTGTCTGCCAGATTTCTCAATCTTAGGATAACAGTTGAGTCTGCATTAACTGGCCACAACATCACTGAGAAGTTCGACAAACTTGAACACATGAACCTTAGACCTTGTAGATATATCCAGTTTATGTCTAACAGACCCATCAAGCAGTCACTGGTCATTATCATTGGGCAGGTTATTGTGGTCATGATCATCGGACCGCGGCTAGAGAAATCAGGAAGATAGTGGACAGGATGGTCTTCAATGGGTTTCCTCCTGGTGCGTGTTGAAACATAGCTAAAAAAACATTGAGAAAGAACCCCTTATTCCAGCCCTTCATAACAGACCCTGCTTGCACGCTCCGTGAACTAGAAATTAGATGATCCTAAGTGTGTGCCCCTGATGACGACATGTGCGTCCGGGGGGGTATCTGTATGATGGCCTGTCTTGGACGGGCATCTTACAGATGCCCTTCCTTGGCATGGTCTATCACCACAGAGGGACAGTAGGCGGGTCACACACACACACACACACATATATATATACATATATACACACACACACACACACACATATATATATACAAATATACACATACATATACACATGGGGCATATACACACACACACACACGGACACACACACATACCAGCACACATTCGAGTTTATATATATATATGGATGCATGGGAAGTGTACACTCATGCATGGATGGCGAGGCCGGACAGGATTAAGTTTTTTCTTTTCTCCCTGACCCCTCCCCTTGCACCCTTAGACATGGCAATGACCCTACACTTGCATTATGATACACGGGTAATAAAGCCTATCGAAACCAGGGGTTCTTTTTCCAAAAACCAGTCACGGTTTTTCCCGACCCCTCCCCCTGCACCCTTCGGGTCTGCAAGCCAGCAATGCCTCGGCCCCTGCAAGACGATACCTACACTATGATTCCACAAACGCTGATGGTCTGGCGGCTTCTTTTAAGAGCACTTTGGTACACATGAATCAATGATTGTGGGTTGAAATCTTTGGCAAATCCCCCGGGGGATCCAGCCATGGTGTCCATGTCAATCAACCTTTGGCAGTACAGTCGAAGTTTTTTTCCTTCCCCTCCCTGACTCTAATCGCTGTTAATCTACCATAATAATGGTCTCTGCTTTAATGGTGCACCCACTACTAGGCCCCCACCTTTGAATTCTGACGCATGTAGGCTATCTCGATAGTAGATCCTTGTTGATTAAACATGGGATCATGCTCTAGGACAGCGTCCACTAGGTGTGCTTATGACAAAACGAATCGGCCAAGTATGAGTGAATGCACAACAATGGTTGTGCTTCTCTTCCCTATCGTAATTCTCAACATCTCTCCACTTTCTTCTATCTCCCTCTATAAATAGATGGCTTTTTGGAATTACTACCTACCCCAGTCCTGATGCGGATCCCTTACCACATAAACACGACTCCTGCTCATATCTAGGGAAGGAGACCTTGGAGCATTTTGGACCACCGATTGTTTGTCGCCAATGCTGCTAGTATGAAACTAGAGTCAGGCAGCAACCGGCTTAAGAGGAATAAATATTGATGATCCTACATTCTTGCCTTTCTCCTTGGATTTCTTAGTGGATAGTCCTCCTTGATATCATTATGGGTAGAGCAGGAATAGAGGGGCTCTGATCGGACGGATTACATTTTTGATCCCACCCTATGCTGACACTCCCCGTTATTATCATCAGTTGACCAACCACTCCCAAGATCCTACTACAATTATTCGTCATATATCCCTCAATTGTAGTGACCGCCATTTCGACGGATCCGGGCTCCCAATTGTTAGGTGAGAGACTGGGAGCGCTTGCTCTGAATCCCTTTTCCTTCCCCCCCTCGACTAATAACGGGTCTTTACACTACCCCCTCTGGACATGGCAGTACCTCCTCTTGATGTAGAGAAACTCCGGAACAGGATCTTGGCAGTTGAGAAATGCATGTCCTTCCTCATTGACATGCTAATCAAGAGAGGGGATCCTCCAGCCGTCAGTCCTAATTTCTACTACGAGGCACCCACTGAAGATGACGCCCAAGATGTGAGATGTTGGGCAACATCGATTTTTTCTAAGATCTATGAAGGGCACAGTGCCCTTATACGAAGATTTGAGGAAACCATACATCACCACGAGATGCATGAACTTGATACTACACACCAGCTGATGCGAGCCAACCTAGCCCTCAACCATGAAATCAACCTTATCAAGCATGAAGCATTTCATGTCCGGGCAAGTCCCACCCATGTGCTGCACCTTTGTAGATGGGTAGTGAACTGTCTATTAAATTTCCTATTCTACTCGGTCATTCTTGGCATCGTGGAGCTTGTCCTGAATTCCGCCATATGAGGGGGACAATCCTTGATTTCTTGTCTGGTTATTGGGAAGAAAGGGGGACTCTTGGTTGAATCAATGATTGAAGGTTGCTTGACCATGTGAGGTACACACATAAGCCCGGGTGCAGCCAACGGGCCATGGCATGAACGGTCGTATTGCAGCTTGCTGCGAGGTGCATGGCATTCTGTGTCGTGGGTAACGTTAGGTAACACACACAAAGGGGCTTTTGCTCCTGGGTAACACCGTCGCGGGGTGGATCCCCCGGGCTACGACTGAGTCTTGCCAAAGATTGATTGGTGACATGGAAACCATGGCTGTGCTGTCCTGGTTTTTTGTCAATGCCCACGAATCCTTCGATTGATGTCTTATGTCGTACTAATACTGAACCTACTCTTGTGGTCATGCATGTTTTTTGTCCCCCTTGATTGCCTTTGTTTTTTGTTTTTTATGATTATGTTTCCTATATATTTGTCGTTTGACCCCTACTATTAGAATCCGGAAGAAAATAGAGGAACTCAAGTCGGTGGATGGTGGGAGGAATCCATCCAACGCAACCCCTTCCTCGTCGACATGCAGCCAGCATCCAAACCAACCCAGTCCATGATCAACGTGGCTTACAGTGGGATGATACAGATCCTGCGGCAAAAACATGAGGCTAACCAGTTGCCTCTCCTCACTGAGACGTACTTTTTCAATGAGTGGGCTGATTTGGCGTGGACTTACGAAAGAAAGAGGCATGAATTTAACAAAGTATTGAGGGGGTATGTTGTGAAGACCGGTAGCAGGAAAAGAGACCTTGAATTAAAGATTTCCAACTACCCTATCCGCGTAGCCGATCTGCAGACTATCTTCAAGGAGATTTGGAAGGAGCCTCCTCCTCCGGTCATTCCCAATGATTCCCCCCCTGGTAGTATCATTGATAACTTTGATAATCACGAGGAGAAGCTTGAGTTAGAGAAGTTGATCAACCTCCCTGTTCCATTGAAGAAAAGAAAGAGATCCTCGGTTGGGGGAGGTTCCGATAAGAACTTCCTCCCCATTGCATCCCCACACTTGATCGAGCATATGGCTAATGCCACTGACTCCCAAGTGTGGGCCCTGGATTCCTTCAACCATCTGGCCCCTATCAACGTTAAAGGTTATAGGTTCCTGGGTGATCTTTCAGATTTTGAGATTAAGGAATGCAGGGAGGACGCCTTCAAGGGGATATTGCACCACCGAGGATTGAGGAAGCCTGCATTCAGCGTGGATGATGCACCACTCCCGCCAATGGGCTAGTTTGACCCCACCAGGTGCTCTCTTCCTGCCCCTGTTGTCCTGCAAAAGTGCCTCCCGTCTGAGATCACCCATGAGCACCGCATCCTCAGGAAGATCTGGAATGCAGGTCGACCTTACCTTAAATGTGGTTGTGCGCATGGGTCCAACAATAAAGCTTGTGATGTGGGACAACTCTGGGTGGATCATGTGCTTTGGTTCTTGCCCACGCATCCGGAGATGGTCAGACCTGACGGACGGTACAACAAAGTCAGGGTTGGCTTCCTCCTCCACCTTCTCAGAGGGAAATGAAAGTCGTTGATCAAACTTTGTCTTACCTTTGTAGTAATGCGCAACATCATGCTGGCGGTGGTATTAGCCGTTGAGAAGGACCGTTCCATTACGGTCGGCCTAGTGTTTGGCAAACTACCCTTTGCCAAGAAACCATTTGCCCTTCTCATGGGAAGTACGTTGCTCCCCTCCAGGGCCACTTACCTCCCGAGAGCACCTGAGGTCTCTGGCAAAAGGAGGAAGTCACCCAACAAGCGGCARAAGGTGCTCGCAGCGCTATCGCCTACTSAGAGGCTCCTCTCGGAAGCGTTCTTCCCCCTCCAGCAGWACAGCCACTTTGACAAACTGAAGAGGGCCAAGGAGGGTGCATCTGCCTCCACGTCCTCACATCCCATTGAACATTCGGGACAGCYTCCGCAGGATACTGAGGCACCTGCTAACTCTGAACAGGCCAACACGAGGTTGACATGGTCATTGATAACTAACCTTCTTGATCTGTGGTKTGTGTATCTGTGCTTCAGTGAAATCTTGGCGACAYTACGTGAAGGGAAAGCACGACAASCTGACCAGCATGGCCCCGTATACCATCATCACCACAGYTCACCAGAGAGCTTTATTTCGCCCCCGCACCACACTCATGGGGRTGGAAATTCRGATTAATGATAAGCCCCCCTGGTCTAGCCAGTATGACCCAGGTCATACTACTCCGGCCTTATCCCCCCTTGTGCTCGACCTGATTGCTAGTCGGGACCCTGGAGTAGTAAGGATATCCAGCTCTCAACTTGACGTTCTCATCAACGATATGCACATGGGGGAGATGTTTGTGTGTGCTGGCCAAGTTCGTGGTACAATTTTTTGTGAAGCATGGTTGAGGGGCCAACCCATGCTCCTCCCCAATGGATGGGATGATGAAATGCTTGACACCATAATTGACCTTATGGTGGATATGGCGGTTGATGTTGCAAGAAACATACGTCGTGGGATGATTTCTAGGGTCAGTTGTTGGTTAAGATTTTCTAATAACCTGGTACCTGATAGGGACTATGTCGGTGATATCACCACGCTGATTATGAGTGAGGAGTAGATTTGCCCAGGTCCTCATGAATAACCTTTTTTCGGATCAAGTTTCCCTTTTTCTTTCCTTTTAGATGTTGTTTCTGGGCCCCCCTTTTTTACTCTTTTGAATTGGCTTTGTTTCCCCTTTTTTTTTTGATTCTGCTGTTTCACTAGTTTTTTGGGTGGTGGTGACTTGTCCATTTACGATGGATACAGGATATTCCTATGGAGCAGCCTCATGGACAAGTCATTTGTGGGCCATCAAGGAGACGAATCTGGCGCAGAAATGACGAGGATAAGAGCACGAGACGCTTCGTTCATGTCCATTATACAAGCAGGATCCTGGAGTCTGTGAACATCAGAAAGTTGTTCACAGCGGTTCTGGTGACAATTATTGCCGCCTCTGCTAAAGGATGGCTGGAGAACGTGGTGTTTGGATGAAAATACGATAACCCCATCTCCCGCCACATCTACAGAGTCATGGACATGTTTGTGCATTTCAACTCCACAGATTGGAGCGCCTCCCCACGATGGTGCAGCTGCAGTACAGGGCGATACCATGACTTTATTGAACCAGCAACAACGGACCTGTTCGCCGAGGCCGCAAGCGACCTCGTAACAAGAAAGCACGTGGTCACTAGCAATTACGCTATCACTAGGAATAGCCTGGTCAGAAGTCTCCTCGAATGTGGAATGAATTATGTCCCCCCTCGGGATTTTCGGTTCTTGGATGCCCTTCACTAGATAGAGGTACCCTAGCATGAGACTACTAAGGTGGCCACGAAGATGGTAGGCCTGGGTGCTGATGTACGGCGTAGGTTAGCCAGTGACGTTAAGTCTAGGTCTAGCCAGATGTTGAGAGGCTATCTGAACAGGCACCATGGACGCACAGGCGTTGACATATACTGCACGCATATTGAGCATGAGATAGGGTTCCTGACAAAGAACTTTTTCATCGCACCTATGGACAAAACTGCGAATACCCCTGTATTGATCTGTAAGCAATTTGTTCGGGAATTGGCCGATATTAGGATCAACGAGCCTGACTTTGAAGAAGTTAACTATACTATCCTTGACCTTCTCACCCTAGTGAAAGCAAAGAATGAACTCGATTTACCACTTGGACGTGATAAACTACCATATCTTATGGCAAATTACAAAAGCCACAAAAAAATCATTTAGGTGGGTCACCAATGCATCAGATTGCATCTTCTCCCCAATTGCTAGCATCTGTGCAAAAGCACTAAAATTGCTAGCAATTGAGGTTCAGATGTTCTGCAAACGAAAATCCGACGAAATTGAGAACCAACATGGCGCCATGATTAATCTATGGTGGGCCATCGAATCGGTCAACGAATAATGTCTCAATTTGCCTGATTGAGTCTTCTCTACGTTCTCCGCCGATATAACCAGGTGTTTTGAAACCATACCGATATCATATCCTAATGACGGGCTTGTCCCGGCCATCCTCTTTTGGATTAAAAAGGGTTATGCTAATAAGAATCGGAATGGGGGAAATTGRCAYATCAAATACATCCAAAAGAATAATGGTAAGATCAAATGCGTCTAGACGGATAGGAAGGGTGCAAATACGCTCACTTCAGGAGCCATCTTATATATTAACCAATGGCTGGCATCCAGCAACTTCATTCGGTTGGGTGATAGAGTATGGAGGCAAAAAAATGGCATCCCCATGGGTCTACACTGTTCTCCTATCTGGTGCAAACTCTATCTGTTCAAATACGAATACCAGGCGATGATGAGGTTGGTCGACAATGGATTACATGCTATTGCAGCCAGCTTCATTCACACCTACAGGTATGTTGACAACCTTCACTCATTGAACAACCTCCTCATGCCGGTCTTTCTTGGGATTGGTCAAAATCATCTAGGTTTCCAGACCTAGATATACCCTGGCCAGTACATTGATGTAAAACCTGACAATGACACCAGCGACTGCGGGCTGTCTGCTAAATTTCTCAATCTTAGGATAACAGTTGAGTCTGCATTAACTGGCCACTACATCACTTAGAAGTTCGACAAACTTGAATACATGAACCTCAGACGTTGTCGATATATCCAGTTTATGTCTAACAGACCCATCAAGCAGTCACTGGCCATCATCATTGGGGAGGTTATTGTGGTCATGATCATATGTTCTGATCATCGGACCGCGGCTAGAGAAATCAGGAAGATAGTGGACAGGATGGTCTTCAATGGGTTTCCTCCTGGTGCGTGTTGGAACATGGCTAAAAAAACATTGAGAAACAACCCGTTATTCCAGCCCTTCAGAGCAGTCCCTGCTTGCACGCTCCGTGAACTAGAAACAAGATGATCCTAAGTGTGTGCCCCTGATGACAACCTGTGCATCCGGAGGGGTATCTGTATGATGGTCTGTCTTGGACGGGCATCTTACAGATGCCCTTCCTTGGCATGGTCTGTCATCACAGAGGGACAGTGGGCGGGTCACACACACACACACACACACACATATATATACATATAT
The DNA here is from genome assembly GCA_003427395.1 of Chara braunii. Classification (NCBI taxonomy): domain Eukaryota; kingdom Viridiplantae; phylum Streptophyta; class Charophyceae; order Charales; family Characeae; genus Chara; species Chara braunii. The sequence continues at coordinate 49,459 of BFEA01001055.1, forward strand.
ATATACAAATATACACATACATATACACATGGGGCATATACACACACACACACACGGACACACACACGCATTTGAGTTTATATATATATAAGGATGCATGGGAAGTGTACACTCATGCATGGATGGCAAAGCCGGACACGATTCAGTTATGTTTTTTCTCACCGAACCCTCCCCCTGCGCCCTTAGACCAGGCAATGCCTCTACACCTCCATGATGATACACGGGTAATAAAGCCTATCGAAACCAGGGGTTCTTTTTCCAAAAACCAGTCACGGTTTTCCCTGACCCCTCCCCCTGCACCCTTCGGGTCTGCAAGCCAGCAATTCCTCGGCCCCTGCGAGACGATACCTACACTATGATTCCACTAACGCTGATGGTCTGGCGGCTTCTTTTAAGAGCAGTGTGGTACACATGAATCAATGATCATGGGTCGAAACCTTATGACGTTCGAGCCTGTAATATCTAAAGTTGGTACCGTATCCCCCCGAGGGTATAATGCGCGTCGGATCGACGATTGTACCGCTGGGTACGGCCACACGGAGAATCCTGCACATGAGGTCAAAAAAAAAAACCATCCTGGAATCACGACCAAATCCGGTACCCCATTGAAACTCCTCTCTGGACGAGAGATCCCTTTCGTCATTACCAAGGGAACAAGTACTTAGGCTAAGGACAAAATACTGCACCTGGCTCTCTATGAGGTACCTGACCCACCTAGTTGTCACGAACTAAGGCATCAATAGGTTTCTTAGGACTACATACATCCAGGTAGTACAGACATCACAAGTAGGCGCCCCGTGAAAATGGCGGTCCACTACCAATTCAAAGACTACCCCTGGATTATGTTGGACTGTTGTATCAACACTTTTCTTGGGGGTGTATATATTCAGGGGGGTATCAAAAATGCAAAAACACTCCCAGTGGCATGAGGAATATTGGTGTCGGCTGACCCACGGTCGAGCCACTGATTTTTGTGGCGACGCCTCCCGCAAGATTGCTCCTGTCAGACGACCGTACTTGAAGTTTCTCTCTCAACTTCCTATATAATTCCTATGTGTGTCTATCTTTGGCCATTTTTTTCCTATGCATTTGTTGTGTGCATCGTGGAGGCTTGCTTGTGAACATCTTCAATTGCTTTGGCTATGGCGGGTCTTGACATGGACAGCTTTCTGTATGCCAACCTCGTGGAGTACGAGAGCGACGAGGAAGCGGCATAACTAGCTATCCCTTACTCACCTGACCCCTGCCTGTCTGGAAGAATGTGGCATTCTGGAATATTGTGTTGGGTGGTTTGTTGTGTATGCAGGCCTGGAACTCCCTCTGATGATCCGTCGGTAGCAACGGTGAAAAACGTTTTATGGGCTCGCCACACCTTTCCTGCTGCAGCGTTGCGCGACATATTCCGTCATCTTCTAGCTCGGTCGTTGAAGCCTCACATTCAAGCCTCATTGTTGTGTTTATCCATGTCCTGACTGCATTTGTGTCATTCCTCAAAGGGCTGAAGTCGGGATAAGCTCCCCTATGTTGCTGGTGTTCGTTCGTCCAGGTGATGTTTGAACTGCCTTCCTCTCCACTTAATAATTGTGCTAGCCGTGTCGAGATTGGTTGTTACCTTGTATTAGGGTTGTTAATCGATGGAGTATAATACACGGTCTGTCTGAACTAGCTTTGTCGTCACTTCATGTTTCGTTTGGCCTAGGAAAATGCTCTTTCGTTTCTAGATTTTTTTTCATAGATTGGACATCGACATCGTGAACTGTACTCTAGAATAGATTTGGGACCTGATTAGTTGTTAATAGGAAATATAGTGAGGATATCCTAACCCTTTCCCGCGTGTATGGTAATTCGACGGTGGATCCTTGAGTAATTACCCCAGTCGCACGGTAGTTACTAGGGCCGTGCATAAGTTACATTACCAGGAACTCCTCGCTTACTTATGAGCCCCGTGTTCCTTAACTACCAGGGGGGAGCAACTGGTACTGAGGGGAATACTGCATAAGGGGGATAAAACTTCGGGATTAGTGTGCCACCCTGGGATTGTGAACTTGAGTTCAGAGAGTTGAGGGACTTGATTTTGATTGAAGGGTCTATGAGTACAGCAGGCACAATAGGCATAACGAACAGGGGCATTATATCTAACCTGGTTACTGTAGGCAGGAAATTTCGGTGTACGGTTTCGAGGATGAGGTACGGAGGAGGAAGAGGATGAACGAGGCGTTGTGTAGCTTTGGACTTGAGTTCCATCTTTCAAAGTATGGTTTCTTCATCATTTGTCTCCCTATCTCCAAGAAGAGGGGTGTGTAGCATCGACCCTTGCTTGATAAGGCGTCCTTCAGCTCCCACTGAGAGTCCTGCATCTTGATTCTCTGTTCGCAATCTGACATCGGTAGGGCATGGGACCGAGTTATTAATTGAAGGGTTGATAGTGATAGGGAACATTTTGGGTTACTAGCGATTAATCTTATGGATGGAATTTTAGTCAACACTGTAATCTCGATCGGATCGTGCTAAAGCAGGAATAAACCTCGCTATGTTGATGGTCTTCGTTCCTCTAAATACTGATCCAGCAGCCTGCCTCCCCGCTTTGATTACCTTGCTAGCTGTGATGAAATTGGTAATTGCCTCGTAGTACCATTTGTACTACGGATGGTAGTCAACGGGGTCTGCTACACAGTCTGTCTGATTTTGTTCTAGCGTCACTCCTGGTTTTTTATCGGCCTGAGAAGTTGCTCTTTCGTCTTCGGACTTATTTCATGAACCAGTTATTGACACGGTGAGATGTATTGGAGGATGGATATGCCTTTTCTGTGGAATAGGAGCAGTTAGTTGTTGTGAAGGAATACAGCAGGATATCCTGACTTCTGTTTCTCCCCCCCGTATATATACTGGTGACCCAAGGCAGGTGCTTGAGTAATTATCCCATCTGCACAGTAACTATTGGGGTTGTGCATGCCTTCTGGATAATACTGCTAGGAACTTCTCGTCTTCGTTCGATTACTTCGAGAGCGTTTTTTCTAGGGCAAAGGGCTGACCATGTTGAACTTCACTACCAAAGGAAGCAATTCGTACACAGGAGGTTGTTATGTGAGAAGAGACCGCATGGTGGGTAGAACCTCGGGATTATCACGCCACCTTGGGATTGTGAACCCAAGTTCAGGGGGTGTGGGAAACTGGCCTTGATTGACGACAACTATAGCGTGGACAATGGGGACGATGGGCAAGGACATCCCAACAAACCTGACTATTGAAGGATAGGAATATTAGTGAATGTTCTCACAAATTGAGATTTTGTAGGATAATCCATGATCGTGGTGGGGGTTTTCGTTATGAAAGTTTTATCTTTCAATTCCATCTTTTTAGGTATGGTTGCCCGTTTCAGAGGCAGAGTGTGTAGCATTAGTCCTTGCGAGGTGTGGCGTTCCTCAACCCCCATCGAGAAGTTTTGCATCTTGATTCTCTGTTCGCAGCCTGGCATCAGAAGGTCATGGGACCTGGTCGTTCGTTGAAGGGTTAATGATTATAGCTAGGGTAATGCAAGATAACGAGCGGGAGCATTTTTGGCTACTGTGCGCGGGGTTATTGCTCTTACGAATGGAATCTAATGCGATAACGTATCAACACTGAAACTCGGATTTGATCGTTATTTGTGAGATTTTTTGTCTAAAGTTTTATGATCTTAGTTCTTTGAGTATGTGTTGAACGCTTTCTCCGAAGGAAGAGTGTGTGGCATCGGACCTCGCTTAACATGGCATCCCTTCCCCTTTAAAGGTCCTGCCTCTCGACATAGTACTGTCAATTCTGATTTCTCAGGAAGTATCGAGAACCCTTGCCTAATTCTTGGTTGACTACTTGTGAATGAGCCTTATATAAGAAAAAACCCCCCTTTTCTTTACTAGTGAATACAGTTCGCATGAAGCGGGAAGAACAGTCATCGGGTTGTGACATAATTTTTCTTGTGGACTGCTCCGGTACTAACGAATGATATGCTGAGGAATCCTGTGTGGACTGGGATCGGTGTATCTGATCCACTAATAGGATTCTTAGGATGGGTTTGCCATCTTAAGGACTAAGGGACCTTCTTTAGTGTACGATGGGTTAGTTACCTGCTTGAGGAATTGACAGAAAATCCACGAAGGGGTGACGGGCGGCAACATTCCCTCTGAGCTAACGACTAGGGGGGTAATGGGTGGTTAATTATTCGAAGTAGAGACTTCCATTTTTTGTCACCATTCCTCTTTTTTTATAAAACCGCTCCCATGATTGCTCTCACTTTTGGCCACTACTTTGAACGAAATATATTGCAGTTCCACCTATTTAGGTGATACCGTTGCCTCTGTTTAGGCTCCTGTCGAAGTTTTTTTCCTTCCCCTCCCTGACTCTAATCGTTGTTAATCTACCATAATAATGGTCTCTGCTTCAATGGTGCACCCACTACTAGGCCCCCACCTTTGAATTCTGACGCATGTAGGCTATCTCGATAGTAGATCCTTGTTGGTAAGACCCAGGATCATGCTCTAGGACAGCGTCCACTGGGTGTGCTTATGACAAAACGAATCAGCCAAGTATGAGTGAATGTACGACAATGGTTGTGCTTCTCTTCCCTATCGTAATTCTCAGCATATCTCCACTTTCTTCTATCTCCCTCTATAAATAGATGGTTTTTTGGAATTACTACCTACCCCAGTCCCGATGCGGATCCCTTACCGCATAAACACGACTCCTGCTCATATCCAGGGAAGGGGACATTCGAGCATTTCGGACCACCGATTGTCTGTCACCAATACCGCCAGTATGAAACTAGAGTCGGGCGACAACCGGCTTAAAAGGAATAGATATTGATAATCCTACATTCTTGCCTTGCTCTTTGGATTTCTTAGTGGATAGTCCTCCTTGATATGATTATGGGTAGCACAGGAATAGAGGGGCTCTGATCGGACGGATTACATTTTTGATCCCACCCTATGCTGACACTCCCCGTTATTATCATCAGTTGATCAACCACTCCGAGGATCCCACTACAATTATTCGTCATATATCCCTCAATTGTAGCGACCGCCATCCCTCTTTCACTTTCTCCTGCCTGTGATCATTTCGACGGATCCTGGCTCCTAATTGTTAGCTGAGAGACTGGCAACACTTGCTCTTAATACCTTTTCCTTCCCCCCCTCGACTAATAACGGGTCTTTACACTCCCCCCTCTGGACATGGAAGTGCCTCTTTATGATGTAGAGGAACTCCAGAGCAGGATCTTGGCAGTTGAGAAACACATGTCGTTCCTCATTGACATGCTAATCAAGAGAGGGGATCCTCCAGCCATCAGTCCTGATTTCTACTACGAGGCACCCACTGAAGATGACGCATCGATTTTTTCTGAGATCTATGAAGGGCACCGTGCCCTTAGACGAAGATTTGAGGAAACCATACATCACCACGAGATGCACGAACTTGATACTACACACCAGCTGATGCGAGCCAACCTAGCCATCAACCATGAAATCAACCTGATCAAGCATGAGACATTTAATGTCCGGGCAAGTCCCACCCATTCACTGCACCTTTTCAGATGGGTAGTGAACCGTCTATTAAATTTCCTATTCTACTCTGTCATTCTTGGCATCGTGGAGCTTGTCCTGAATTCGGCCGTATGAGGGAAACAATCCTTGATTATTTGTCTGCATACTGGGAAGAAAGGTGGACTATTGGCTGAATTAATGATTGAAGGTTGCTTGACCATGTGAGGTACACACATAAACCCGGGTGCAGCCAACGGGCCACGGCAGGAACGGTCGTATTTGCTGGTTTTGACCAACAGCAGGTAGAGGGACGAAGGCCAGTGTGCATTCGCGTGCTTCCCCAAGTGCACAAGGCCGATCCGGAATTTCTGGACTGTTCCCACGCGAAGCGTGCAATACTCCAGGTATATTTGAACACAGAACAACTCCCTAGGTTGGATTCGAACCAACGACCCAATAGATAGGGTAAGCAGTGTGTGTAATCTGACTAAGCTTCCCTCCGAACCGTGCGTGCAAGATTTCCAAGCACACGG